>JASCZW010008188.1:0-54002 GCA_034211315.2 Aedes japonicus
CGATTACATTCACTACGTCTTTCTTTTTCTTTCTTTTTTCGAATGATTGTTTTTGATTTTTTTCTTGAAAACGACGCAGCAATAATAGCAAAACACGTCAGTTTCAAAGCAGGGCTTGCTGCGATCTTTTTAATAATACGTTTTGAAGATGTGTACGCAAATTACGCAGGTGTATTTTTTCTACGGTGGATAAGGCTTTTCGCGACAAAATCTGGACGAATCAAATTTGGAATAAAACCGGTTTGATGTTAATTCAATCAATTCAATGCATTTTCATTGGCATTTGTGCCTTAATACTCATCTTGAAACTAATAACGGTGCTGGTGGCTGCATGAAAAAACTACGAACTTTTGAGTTGTTCCAGCCGGCGTATAAGATCTGTGCAGACATCTCTGCAATCGATTTAACTACTTTGCCCAGGATTTTCGAATTTTTTACCCAAATGGTGTTCGCGTATGATGGTGTAAACACCTTTTGATACGTTCAAGTGTCAGCTATGTCTTGCAACCTCACTTCGGTACCCGCGGTGATTTTCAAGGTTTTCCAATATTTTTCCGGAATAACTGCCTCATTTGACGACCGCACAACCGCCTTATCATCGGTGCATCGTTGATTCGTTTTCGATAGGGCGAAGTCAGATAACGTAACTGCAAGCCAAGTTTGGAAAACGGACGATGTTTTGTTGATTTCTTCTTCTCTCACGGTGCCGGTGTGCGACTTCACCGGTCGCGGTCGGGTCGAACCAGTGTCTTCTTTTCTGTGGCAAAGGCATTAACCGTTTGCTCAACGTCAGCTGGGCTGAAATCTAGGGGTGGTAATATCGTTCTTTGGAAATTGCATCCTATTTAGGACATATAGATAGAGGGAACTCTGTTGCCCGAGTCAGGTAGCTTTTGAAGCACTGAAAGGCTGCGTGCCGGCGTTCCTTCACATCGGTGGTACTTTTGGAACATTTTAACAATCTCTCCATTCATATGACAGAAGGTCCCTTGTCTGTACGCTTTAAAACCATCAATGATGTGTCTTTCGGTTTTAGGCTTCAGTTTTCAAGTTCTTCACAATAGGATTCGTTTTTTTGTGTCACATTATTCACACCATTTGAGGTTTGGCTTCAATTTAGCGGAGGTTTGCACATAGGCGTAGCCAGAGGGTACGTTAACACCCCCTCCCCCTAACTTTTGAATTTTTTTTTAATTTTAGAGTTTGCTTCAATG
The DNA here is from genome assembly GCA_034211315.2 of Aedes japonicus. NCBI lineage: Eukaryota > Metazoa > Arthropoda > Insecta > Diptera > Culicidae > Aedes > Aedes japonicus. The sequence goes on from JASCZW010008188.1 coordinate 1,215, forward strand.
TTTGTAATTTGGTGTTAATGTTTGATGGATTGCCTTTGCCTCAATGAAAAAAGCGCAAAGTTGCCTCGATTTTGTGACAAGATGTAGCAGAAAGTGCAGGTGACATCAAGAAGGGTACACGTAAGTAAAGGCTAAATTTTTCAACAAGCAAAGACAGAGCCGACTCACTCTCCCAGTTTTCAGAGACAAGACAGCATTTGTTTTGTACTGTTCGAAGAATTTTATCCGTTGTTGTTATGAAGCATGAGCATGATAATAAACATGATTATTTTGAGGGCTGCCTACTCCGTTGTTGCCAGATGAGCTGCTATCACGACGAGAACTGCTGGCCTTTAGGACTAGCATACATTCTCAGTGTGAAAAAACTGGTGATCTCAAACTAATGCAATATGGCCTGCCTGCCTCGCCCTAATGCTGGTCAAATAAGTGCGTTTTGCAAGAAGGAAACACCGGCAGTCCTACGTTAAGCTTGCGGTTATATGCTAGATACAACCCACCTCTGTTTTTAAATATTGCTACTATCGTTTGAATCAATTTATAAATAGTGCTATTTGGGCCAATCTACGTGGGGCGATGGTTCACTTGCTCCAGGATATGGTGGAATATGGTGATCATGGCAAACCAACCTTATGGATCACGATTGGTGCAGTGCACTGAGACCGCAATGGCGAACACCCACATCTCACCAGGAAGCATTTTTTGTTGTTTATTTTCTGTGCTTTGCCACATCGCGAATTATAGATAACAGAAACAATACGACGACATATAACAAAATAGTGCGTTAAAAAGCATCGACACAACCTTTCCCAGCAAGCCGATGCTCGGCAAATATTTTGTGGCACCAACTGCAATCCTATGACTTTTTGAAACAATCGCTTCCCGAAATCCATTTGTGTGCGATTGAGATTTTGGTAAAAGTAAGTACGTAGATGCATTTCATTACGCTGGCAACTTTATGCTTCGATGATGTCGAGCAGCATCAGCGGTGGAGACGATCCTATATGACGATATCATTTATCTTCAATCGCTCAATTAATCGCGCTTTGTTCTGTGATACGGATGGATTAATATTGAAGAAACTCAATGCAGACGTCATTCCAATTTTGCATATTGGCAGTGATATGAAGACCCATCGAAGTACCCTAGTAGATTTGCTTTGAGGTGGACCAGAAGATTCAAATTTCGATTTTTCTGTTTCTATGGGAAAAAAAGGTGTTCTTGCCAGTGTTGCTTTGTCAATATATACACACGAAAATTTATTTTCCCGAAAATTGGCTTCCTCGTTTCGTGAACATGGTTTGTACATAGAACAAATGTCTTGTAAATTGTATGAAACATTTTGGATATGTATCTGATCGATATCATTACACCTCTTTGTACAGTGCACGAAAAGAATTTCATGAAGATCAACAAATTGCTGGCTTCTCTTCAATCGTTCTCACATACATGTTGTTAACATGCACCTCGGGTTAGTTTTTTATTTATTTTTCCAATTTCATGCTGAGTCGATGTAGAAAATATGTCAGTCAATCTATTGCTATCACCATAGTTTCTTTTTATTGATAACTAGCTGATCCTGGTGCGAGCGTTGCTACGCCTGCAGACTAAATGAATGAACATTACATAGAACTGACGCTTTTTTTTAATGAGAGCTTTTTGAGTAATAAGGGTTCAAACTTTTATCAGAACATTCTTCTTACCCAGACAATACACATTTTGTGGCTTAGTTAGTTGGATAATTGACAGGATTGGTTGAAATTTGTGTTTGAATTCACCATGGAAACATTTCTTGCATTCAAAAAACCCCGCATACCATTTTGATTCCATTTGCTTGATTAGTTCTCAAGCTATGCAGAAATTGTGTTTCATTTGTATGCGAGCCGGAAGGGGAAGGCGGTCTCAAACAATCATAAGAACCTTCCCAGCCTCAAAAATACACTGCACTTCATATTTTGCACATGCCGATCGGTCGGACAGAAATCCATTTCAATATAAATAAAATCCTGTCTTCCAATAACCCGCCACATGCGAAATATGGTTTCATTTACCTTTCTTGAGGAGCAAAGGGTCTCAAACCACCATAGGAATATTTCTCTCCTTCAAAAAATTCTACATGCCAAATTTGATTCCATTTGCTTTATTAGTTTTCGAGTTATGTGCATAAATTTGTGTTTTCGACGTGGTAGCCCCGCCCTTCAGAAAAAGGGAGAGGTCTCAAATTCGCATTGGAACGATGACATCCATCTACAAGGACCTCCATTGCTTCACGCCAGATTTGGTTCTGGATTTAGCTTGATTAAGGTTCTCGCAGTTATGCAGAACATTTGCATTTCACCATTGTCTTATAGGAACCCCCCTTTCCAGGAGGCGAGTGAGGAATCTGAAACCATCCGCAGAAACCTTTTGCCTCCCATGCCATATTCGGTTCCATGTGTTTGGCAGTTAGTTCCTGAGTTATGCAGAAAATGGTTATCATTTGCATTGGAGCCCCCCTTTCTAAAGGCGGGAGGGAAGTGTCGAACTATAATAGATCCTTTTCCGGACCCAAAAACCCCTGCATACGAATTTTGCATAGCTTGGTAGGGATAGTTCTCCATGTTTGGTTTTAGAATTTGTGTTTCATTTGTGCCCAGGAGAGCCCCCCCTTTTTTAGAGGAGGAGGAGCTTTGAACCACCATAAAAACATTTCATGTCTTAAAAAAACTCGTCACCGTTCCAAATTTGGTTCCATTTGCTTGAATTGTTTCTCGGGGTGTGCCGGAAATTTGGGTTCCATTTGTTTGAGGAACACCCCCTCCCCCCTTCCTCCTAATACCTGCACGACGGTCAGTCAAATCTACCATGAAACATTGCCCTCCTTCACTTTGCATGCATTTGGTTCCATTTCTCTTGTATTAGTTCTCGGAGAGTTGTGCGATTTGCGTTTCATTTGGAATAGGTGCCCCCGTTCAGAGAGGGAGAGTCTCAAATCAACAAAAACAATTTTTGTCTTCCAAAAACCACCACATGGTAAATTTGGTTCCATTTGGCTTGATTAGTTCTCAGGTCATGCAGAATAGTGTGTTTCCTTGTAATCGTGACAAAGGAAACCCCAACTGCATTTTATTATATAGACAACATATTCGTTGAAGCTTATATTGTTTTTGTACCAATGCACGAGTGTTCTTTCTGGGTCAATAAATGTTTCACGATGACAGGGTACATGCGCGTGGCACTCGGTACGAAGGTAGCTTCTTGAAAAGTAGAAATCTATTCACAACAAATACAATGAATAGATTTGTTGGTGATAGTCCTGCCTTCGATTTCGTAATAAAAATCAAAATTCAATTTTTCAGTGTAGGAGTGAGAGAGGGTCGTTGGAGAAAGTACATTTTCGGTACAAACTGTGAACAAACTCGGTGGTTGTCCTAATACAAAAATCCAACACGACTGTAAAGTGAATATTTCGACACATGACAGTACCCGCTAAAGTTACGCATGGTTTACTATTTAATGCGGTTCCAATTTTGAAAACAATTGGAGAAAATCTGAGGTTTTAAAATCCTTGCTTTGTGTTTTTTAAATTCCCAGAACAAGCCTGGTGGAATTGTTTGAATCTTGTTAGCTTAAGAATTTGGCAGGTATGTGTAAGATGCTGCGGGTAAGCGTGAGAGAGACAATCCACCAGGCTGTGCAGGCGGATTGTCACACGGTGAGGCTCGATTTCTGCACTAGCCGGTGGTACTTGATGAGTGTCCCTGCTCTACTGGTCCACCGAGCGTTGTATTGTCTGTTGTATAATGTAATGTGTTCAGTGTGTTATGTACTACCGCGCTGATTTTAAGGCAGTGTAATGGTCTCTCTCTTTTTTCTCTCTCTCTAAAAAAATATATTGGCCCACCCTGTTTGAAATCCTGTGGCGCCACGCCTGTGGGTATGCACGATCAAATGGCATCGACCAGCATTTCAACGCCACCAAAAACAAACTCTATTATGATTTTCAGCAAAGCCAAGCTTCTGACGGAGATTTCCAGGAGTGAAGCACAGCTCGTGCGGTTCGTGATCGTTGACGATAAGAGCATCATGCATGACCATAGTAAAGCAATTTTTGGCACCTACACAGCTAAGTACAGTGTGTATTTTCATTAACCGTGCACTCCAAACTTTTTCGACGCTTTTGGTTTCGTAGCAACGCTGAGTAAATTTGGGCAACCTAATGCCACAGGGTGGTAAATGTCGCATTTCCATAGCCCCTGCCCTCCCCTGTCACATGTTGTAACAAATTTGATACCCCCTCCCCCTCTAGCGAGTGGACTTCGTTGTTGAGGAGCCCCTTGCCACACTGCGCGCGAAAGAGGCGTTTTCGAAAAACGATAAAAGAAACACTTGGAGTTCAATTCCGAAAGAAGGGCTTCAGGGCGTGTTTTGCGGGATGTTTGCTGAACTGCTATGCAGTAAAAAATGAATTTTGATCATTTCTAACTGCTATGGCCCCCTTAAATTGGCTTGCCTTATCTCCGATTGTGTGCAACGCTCCGTTTTTCCTTAAATGATTCAACGTGTATGTTATTTACTTTTGGAAATTTATATAATTCCATATGGAATCAGTGTCATGCAACTCCGAAGAAAATCCAAAAAACCTATCATTTTCCTTCTGAATTAATTTTTCAACAACCCGTCAGCGTCGTAAACCATTTCGTCAATCAGGTGTCAACGTTTAACCGGTTTGCTTCACAGCTTCACATTATACCATATTATCACTTCAAACAATAAGTCAAAAAGCAGCGCAATTTACTTCACCAACAGACCTCTACAGAAGAGGCGTTAATTAGATTAACACATAATAGCGATTTACTGCCAAACCACGCGCCGTACCCACGACTCGTACTTACCCATCGTAACTGACCCTTCCTATTTTTCCTATCTGTCGTCCGTCTCCATGTCAAGTTGACTATCCATTGGATGACGACGACGACGACGACAACGGCCGCCGTCCCACTATTGAAATAGTCCGTTTGTAACAGGGCAGCATTGACACGGGTGCTGCAAATAGTCAGTGTTATGAAAACAAAAGGAATTCACCAACTCCAAGAAGAAGAACAATGAAAGCGAAACTCGAAACTCGGTGAAGTAATATTAACTAGGCGGCATTGGCCATTGTGGTGGTTCACAACCGACGAAACTGTCGACGGTGGTCGTCACGTGTGTCCATCGTTCGGTTTGAGAGTTGATGGATTAGTTGCGCGCGGAGTTCAGTCATTACAGCAGTTATGTCGAACAATTGGCAGGGACGAAATGTCACCTGCTGTGTGAGAAGAGAGTGATTTGTCGGAGTTTAGGAAAAACTTCCATCAACACATGCTCTCGTGCATTCGACGCTTCTGCATTGATTGTAAGGTAAGCATTCTCGACTGGACCCAAGTGGAGCCAGTGTATATTGTTTTGATTGATTTAGTTTGATTTAGCTGTCACGAAAATGATGGCAGAACCATCGTTGGAGTTCAAGTTGGATGAAGATTTTCTATTCGTTCTAAATTTTGCCCGGAGTAGTATTCACCTGTTCCAGAACCGACCGGTCGAGCAAGGTTTGATTGAATCTGGTTCGAAAAGCTTTTGTCTTCGAAATCTATCGCGGAATCGATAACAAGCGGCTGCGGAATCTCTATCTGGTAAAGCTGGTCACATGCATCCAATCGGGAATCCTGTTGGAAGCCATTTCTCTCGAAACCTCCGACCGGATCGTTGGTGCCTCTACGCAGCCCATTGTACCGTCTAACCTGGATGAACCTCCCTGGCTAAAAGCGATTCAGAGCAGGCAGCCGCTTCAGGATGCAAGCGTGCACAGCGAAAGACTTTTCCAGTTATTTTTGTTCAGAAGCAGCTGGAGAGAAGGAAAGAGAATCTGCGCATATTTAGCCGATTTCGTAGCGGACGAAAGTGACACCTCGGTGGTTTGAGATGGATCGGCAAACCCTTTGCTTCTGGCGGAGTTTGGATAATGAAGCAGCGTTCCAGCAGTTCGCGGTCAACAGGAGGAGAGTCGTTATTTGGATGAGAGCGATGGAACTGGCGATTACAGCGAGCGGCTGTTGGTGGCCATTAGAAAGTGGCCGGACAGGCGGTTGCTGGGGATGATGTATATCTGGATAATCTATGCACCAGGTTTGGCGTGCATGGCCAACACGTCGATGGCCGAGAGTTGGATGGATTACAATCAGATTCAGAGGAGGGCCTTCATGTTGGGCTATTTGGAGAAGAAGTTAGGCCTGGAGATGGAGGAGAAGGGCCTGACATTCACTGAATGAAGGAATGATGTACTTTGATTCAGAAATAAAAGCGGGTTTTTTAATCTATTACATGGATGCTTTGATAACTTCTTACTTACAACCTTAAGTTTTTTTTTAGTATAGTATAATCATAAATATTTTAACGACTTTCTTCGGGTAATTTTTCGTTTTAACTTAAATTATCTTTGTGGTTTCGGATGCATACATTTTGGTTTTGTATACTTTTTTTTTTAATTTCATTTGTTTTCTATAATAGAATCGTGAAAAAGTCGTAGGCCACACGATATAACATTTGCAAGGTAAACTGAGCTACTTAGTTACTTCCAAACTCAATTTCTCGATACTTTCATTTATGGTTCTGACTTAAGTCGTTACGGTGCTTTTATAGGTTTTTTTTAAGCTGGTCCTTGAATAGCCGTACCAGAAGTCTGAAATTAAAGTAGCCACTAAAATTAGTGTTCCCTGAAACACGTCCACAGTTGAGGACTTTCTCTATCAATCCAATTATCCTAGCGCATGATGTGTAGCAAGCACAGAGGTATACTTTTCCTTCAGCGCAAATAGATCACACACCGTTGGTAATAGCGGGGACTTCAACGCTTGGGCGCTCGAGCGGGGAGCCGCCTTACCAGCAGGGGCCAGATTCTTCTGAAGGCCTTGGCTCAGCTCAACGTGGACCTAGCCAACGTGAGTACCAAGAGTACCTACCATAGAAACGGAGCGGAATCGATCATCGATATAATATTCAGCAGTCCTAGGCTTCTTATCAATTGGAGGGTGGATGAAGGCTGCACCCATAGCGACCACTTGGCGGTTCGTTACTGTATCGTCCACAATACAAAGCAGCGTGCGGAAAGAGGAGCATCCACTCCATTTACCCGCAGATGGAAGACGTCCTACTTTGATGTAGAGACATTTAAAGAGACGCTTGAGAGGGAACGAAACTTACGTGAAACCCAGGAACCTTGCGGCGAACGACTCGTTATGACACTTACACGAGCGTGCGATGCGACCATGCCAGGGAAGTCGATACCAAGGGATCGAAGATAGCCGGTATATTGGTGGACGGAGTCGATCACCGACTCCCCGAGGGTTCAAAAAGACGAACGGTCGGCACCGTGAGAATCGAGCGTAAGAGGACGCTAGTCGCCGCGAAGGTCGCACTGAAGAGGGAGATAAAGTCCAGCAAACGATCCTGCTTTGAGGGCCTATGTCAGAAGGCCAATACAAATCCGTGGGAGGGTATAGGCAGTCTGTCTAACAACCAGTTTGGCTCCCGTAAAGGCAAGTCGACGGTGGATGTCATCCTGTTCGTCACCAAGACGGCTGAGGTGGCAATCCAGCGCAAGAGGTGAGAAGTACGATACTATACAGTACGTGAGATATGCATTCAATAGCGCCAGTTGGGTGGCTATCGCCAACTCGCTCCAACGCCTTCAGGCTCCTGGGTACCTGTACAAGATTCTTGGAAGTTACTTCCAGACTCGCGTACTGGTACATACAATACAGAGGTAGGCCAGAAACGTGTCCAGATCACCGCAGGCGTCCCACAAGGTTCGATTCTGGGTCCGTTGTTATGGAACACGATGCACGGTGAGGTACTACGGCTTGAGTTCCCGAACGGGGTGTAGATAGTCGGGTTCGCGGACGACATCACCCTGGAGATATGTGGTGAATCCATCGAAGAGGTCGAGTCAACGGATAGCACTACATTGGGATTGTGGAGAGATGGATGAATTCCAGGCAACTGGAGTTAGCCCACCATAAGACTGAGGCCACGGTGGTAAATAATCGAAAATCGGAGCAACAATCGAATCGAACAGGTCTTTGTGGTTTCTTGGGGCTATGATCGACGATAAGCTGTACTTTATCAGTCACGTCGATTACGCCTGCAAGAAAGCCTCTATGGCTATATCGGCATTATCCCGCATGAAGTCGAATAGCTCGGCGGCGCAAGGGAGTAAGCGTAAACTCCTGGCCAGTGTCGCCCTGTCCATACTAAGGTACGACGGGCCGGCACCTCCATTTACCCGCAGATGGAAGACGTCCTACTTTGATGTAGAGACATTTAAAGAGACGCTTGAGAGGGAACGAAACTTACGTGAAACCCAGGAACCTTGCGGCGAACGACTCGTTATGACACTTACACGAGCGTGCGATGCGACCATGCCGAGGGAAGTCAAACCAAGGAATCGAAGATAGCCGGTATATTGGTGGACGGAGTCGATCGCCGACTCCCGAGGGTTCAAAGAGCGCGGTCAGACACCGTGAGAATCGAGCGTAGAGGGACGCTAGTCGCCGCGAAGGTCGCACTGAAGAGGGAGATAAAGTCCAGCAAACGATCCTGCTTTGAGGGCCTATGTCAGAAGGCCAATACAAATCCGTGGGAGGGTATGGCGGTCTGTCCACAACAGCCAGTTTGGCTCCCCGTAAAGGCAAGTCGACGGTGGATGTCATCCCTGTTCGTCACCAAGACGGCTGGAGGTGGCAATCCAGCGCAAGAGGTGAGAAGTACGATACTATACAGTACGTGAGATATGCATTCAATAGCGCCAGTTGGGTGGCTATCGCCAACTCGCTCCAACGCCTTCAGGCTCCTGGGTACCTGTACAAGATTCTTGAAGTTACTTCCAGACTCGCGTACTGGTACATACAATACAGAGGTAGGCCGGGAAGCGTGCCAGATCACCGCAGGCGTCCCACAAGGTTCGATTCTGGGTCCGTTGTTATGGAACACGATGCACGGTGAGGTACTACGGCTTGAGTTCCCGAGCGGTGGTGTAGATAGTCGGGTTCGCGGACGGCATCACCCCTGGAGATTATGTGGTGAATCCATCGAAGAGGTCGAGGAATCCAACGGATAGCACGGTACACTGGGATTGTGGAGATGGATGGATGGTCCAGGCAACTGGAGTTAGCCCACCGTAAGACTGAGGCCACGGTGGTAAATAATCGAAAATCGGAGCAACAATCAGATCTGAACAGGTTCTTTGTGGTTTCTTGGGGCTATGATCGACGATAAGCTGTAACTTTTATCAGTCACGTCGATTACGCCTGCAAGAGCCCTACGGCTATATCGGCATTATCCCGCATGAAGTCGAATAGCTCGGCGGCGCGAGGATAAGCGTAAACTCCTGGCCAGTGTCGCCCTGTCCATACTAAGGTACGACGGGCCGGCATGGATCACCGCCTTGAGTACCAAGAGGTACACTAGTAAGCTAGAGAGTACGCACAGGCTCATGTGCCTAAAAGTGGTTAGTACATACCGAACGGTATCCGCGACGCGTGGCCTAGTGGGGATGATGCCAATAGGCACCTGGTCATAAAGAGATCGTAGAGTGCTTCGAACAACGTGGAACAAGAGGTATTCGGAAGACCACTAGAGTCGTATCCATGGTTAAGTGGCAAAGAGAATGGAACAACTCCACCAAAAGTCGGTGGACCCATCGACTAATCCGGACTAACCCCAATACGTTGAAGTGAACTTCCACTTAACGCAGATATTGTCAGGCCACGGCTGTTTTAGAGTTGAGGAAGCCGCGGAACATGTGTTCTTCGTATGTCACTTCGACGGCGCCTGATCCAGCATGGTTCGACAGTATTTAGATGCTTAAGGGTCTCAGGTTACCCGTACGCACCACGCTGCAATTCGACCGCCAGTATTGTAGCTTGAACCCTTGACGGCTGTGTACACACTTAGAAAATTTTACAATATTCGGTAATTTTTTACCGAACTTTCAACAGCTGAACAGTTCGGTAATACAATTTAACGGACTTCGGTAAAATTTGACAAGTTCCGGTAATTTTTTTTACCGGAATACTGTAAAATTTCACCGAAATCCGGTAAATCGGATGACCAAACGTTCAGCTGTTGGAAATTCGGTAAAAAATTACGGAGTTCTGTAAAAATTTCTAAGTGCGTAGTACGTCGTGTGCCTCTTCAGTAGCTTCTTCCTCCGAGCTGAAACTCGCATAATAATGGTCGAAGTAGTGTTCATCGACAATCGCTTTCGCCGCTTCCGGGCAAAGGTCGCAATGTTGCTCGGCATTTCGATTTTTCACTAATTGACCAAAGCTGGCGAGCAGATGCTGCTGTATGTGGTGACGGCCGATAAGTAGACCGTAGACTTTTCGGACTGAGGGGTACGCCAAAGGAAACGCTGCGATTTTTGTCATCTTCTCGGATTCGGATTTGGTGCATTTTTTGCAAGTATTTTGAAGATGATAATGTTCTGAGGCAGATTACGATTCTACCAGTTCCGATGTTCAACTTCTGATTTTGATCCCTGGCTCCAACGTACAATCACCCCTTTTTGAAACTCGAAAATGCGGGTGGATCGAAACCAAAGCCAGCAGTGCGCAATTTGAAGCATAAAAAATCATCATACGAGTCATGCTCCTCTCGAACTGCACCGAAATGGTATCGGAACCCACGGAACTTAAAAAATCAAAAAATCGGGCCACTATTCTAGGTAAATCAACTAACTTGTTGCTGGAGACGTTATGGGCTGAAGACTGCCTTATAGAACGAATATTCGATGGCTTTGAGGAACTTGAATAACCAGTTTGAGGAGGCCTATCAAGAGAAAATAATTTTCAGGATGTCTTAAGAGCAGCTGAAAGTCTTCGCGTCAGATGAGCCATATAACTTGCCCACCATCGGAGCCGAAACAGGCATCTCAGGAGTCAAAGATCCTGCATACCGAACCAACACTGATCCTTCCTGTTGCTCCTATGTTGACATACGTAAACTTGTATTCTGCATCCATCATAGCCATTAGAATTATGCTGAACTGCGTTTTATAATTTAAATAATCACTGACGCTCTCTATATCCGTTCGGGATATAAACCACTGTGACCATTAATTTGATCTATTGCAGTATATCCCGTATCCTTTGTTGTGCAAATAAAACAAACAATGATTCCGATACTGACCATGCAGTAGAACCCTAGTCCTTACCAACTCTAACTATAGAACATCAAATAGAAAAAGAGAATTCACATAAATGAAGACTAACCATGTTTTCCTTATTCAAAAATGTAATAAGGACTAAAATATGTTCCTTTGAGTACGAATACAGATATGTTCCCTAGTTTGAACTGATTCGGACTAAGGTTCAATGGTAGATCCGATACCCCGTAATTCACCACGAAAAGGTGATCTACCAGCCTTACTGACGCTCTTTGCAGGAGCTTTTCCTACTAACGTGTTTTCCGTCTAACGCTCCTACACAATTGGAAAATTGCCATTTTTCTTCAAAATCATGTCAACAAACCTGTCATTTCAATTTTCATTTAATTTTTGCTGCTCTAAAACCCGGTACAAACGAATAATTTGAAACCTAAATAATGTTTTTACTGATTTCTCTGAACACTTCCCAGGACTTCCCAGAACTTCTCAAAAAAAGTTTCCTGAACTTCTCTGAAGAACTTCCCCGAAGTTCTCTGACGAACTTCCCCGAAGTTCTCTGATGAACTTTCCCGAAGTTCTCTGAAGAACTTAACCAAAATTCTCTGAAGAACTTCCTCTAACTTCTATTCTGAACTTCCCTAAATTTAAATAAAGAACTTCCCTGAAGTTTCTCTGAAGAACTTTCCTGAAATTACTTTCCTGGAATACCCTGAAGAATTTTCCCGAACTTCTCTGAAGAATTATCTGAAGTTCTCTCAAGAACTTCCCCGAAATTCGCTGTAGAACTTCACCGAAGTTCTCTGAAGGATTTCCCCAAAGTTCTCTCAAGAATATCTCCAAAGTTCTCTGAACTTTCTCTGAACTTCTATAAAGAACTTCTCTGAATTTCTGTGAAGAACCTTCCTGACGTTCCTCTGAAGAACTTCCCTATAGTTCATCTGAAGAACTTCCCCAAACTTCCATACTAAACTTCCCCGAACTTCAATGAAGAACTTCCCTGAAGTTTCTTTGAAGAACTTCCCTGAAAATACTTTCCTGAAATTCCCTGAAGGATTCTGTAGAACTTCACCGAAGTTCTCCGAAGAACATCTCCGAAGTTCTCTGAAGAACTTCCCTGAACTTCTATAAAGAACTTCCATGAAATTCTGTGAAGAACTTCCCTAAAGTTTCTCTGAAGAACTTCCCAGTAGTTGCTTTGATAAACTTCCCTGCAGTTTCTCTGAAGAACTTCCCTGAAATTCCCTGAACAATTTTCCCAAACTTCTCTGAAGAATTATTTGAAATTCTCTGAAGAACTTCCCCGAAATTCGCTGTAGAGCTTCACCGAAGTTCTCTGAAGAATTTCCCCAAAGTTTTGTCAAGAATATCTCCAAAGTTCTCTGAACTTTCTCTGAACTTCTATAAAGAGCTTCTCTGAATTTCTGTGAAGAACCTTTCTGACGTTCCTCTGAAGAACTTCCCTGTAGTTCTCCTGAAGAACGTCCCCGAACTTCCATACTGAACTTCTCCGAACTTCAATGAAGAACTTTCCTGAAGTTTCTCTGAAGATTTTCCCTGAAATTACTTTCCTGAAATTCCCTGAAGGATGCTGTGGAACTTCACCGAAGTTCTCTGAAGAACATCTCCGAAGTTCTCTGAAGAACTACCCTGAACTTCTATATAGAACTTCCATGAAATTCTGTGAAGAACTTCCCTAAAGTTTCTCTGAAGAACTTCCCAGTAGTTGCTCTGATAAACTTCCCTGCAGTTGCTCTCAAAAACTTCCCTGAAATTACTTTCCTGAAATTCCCTGAAGAATTTTCCCGAACTTCTCTGAAGAATTATCTGAAGTTCTCTCAAGTACTTCCCCGAAATTCGCTGTAGAGCTTCACCGAAGTTCTTTGAAGAATTTTCCCAAAGTTTTCTCAAGAATATCTCCAAAGTTCTCTGAACTTTCTCAGAGCTTCTATAAAGAACTTCTCTGAATTTCTGTGAAGAACCTTCCTGACGTTCCTCTGAAGAACTTCCCTGTAGTTCCTCTGAAGAACTTCCCCGAACTTCCATACTGAACTTCTCCGAACTTCAATGAAGAACTTCCCTGAAGTTTCTCTGAAGAACTTCCCTGAAATTACTTTCCTGAAATTCCCTGAAGGATTCTGTAGAACTTCACCGAAGTTCTCTGAAGAACTACTCTGAACTTCTATAAAGAACTTCCATGAAATTCTGTGAAGAACTTCCCTAAAGACCCTCTGAAGAACTTCCCAGTAGTTGCTCTGATAAACTTCCCTGCAGTTTCTCTAAAGAACTTCCCTGAAATTACTTTCCCGAAATTCCCTGAAGAATTTTCCCGAAATTCTCTGAAGAATTATCTGAAGTTCTCTGAAGAACTTCCCCGAAATTCGCTGTAGAGCTTCACCGAAGTTCTCTGAAGAATTTCCCCAAGAATATCTCCAAAGTTCTCTGAACTTTTTCTGAACTTCTATAAAGAACTTCTCTGAATTTCTGTGAAGAACCTTCCTGACGTTCCTCTGAAGAACTTTCCTGTAGTTCCCCTGAAGAACTTCCCCGAACTTCCATACTGAACTTCTCCGAACTTCAATGAAGAACTTCCCTGAAGATTCTCTGAAGAACTTCCCTAAAATTACATTCCTGAAACTCCTTGAAGAACTTTCCCGAACTTCTCTGAAGAATTATCTGAAGTTCTCTGAAGAACTTCCCCGAAATTCTCTGTAGAACTTCACCGAAGTTCTTTGACGAACATCCCCAAAGTTCTCTGAAGAACATCTCCAAAGTTCTCTGAAGAGCTACTCTGAACTTCTATAAAGGACTTCTATGAAATTCTGTGCAGAACTTTCCAGTAGTTGCTCTGAAAAACTTCCCTGAAATTTCTCTGTATGAATCCCGGAAATTCCACTGAAGCACTTCCCTGCAATAACTTTTCTGAATTCTCTGAAGAACTTTCCCGAACTTCTCTGAAGAATTATCTGAATTTCTCTAATGAAGTTTCCTGAACTACTCAAAAGAAATTTCGCGATCTTCTGAAGCTCTCTGAAATTCTCTGAAATTTTTTCTCTGAAGTTCTTTGAAGAACTTCTGTGAACTTCTTTAATGAAGCTCCACAAATTTCTCCAAAGAACTTGCATCAACTTCTCTGAAGAACTTCCCTGAACTTCTTTAGAGAACTTCCCTGAATTTCTCTAAAGAACTTCCGTTAACTTCTCTGCATAACTTCCCTTAACGTCTCTGAAGAATTTCCCTGATATAGTAGTCCTGATCTTCATAACCAAGCTTCTTCAGCATATAAACTTCAATTTCAAAGCCTTCGAGGCGAGCAATCTACGATGTTGTCCAGACTGCGACAGACTTTTGCAAAACTGGTTCTCGAATCGCATAGAAGTAAGATGTAGATATCTAGAACGGCTCTATCATAGTGAACTAAAGCATAGATTTCAAGCGCCGTGTGGCGGCTGCTTCACGGAAATATTTAAGAATGCTGCACATGGTCGCTTAAGCCATTTTCAACGACTTCGCGATTTTTGAACCTGACCTTTTCGGTGTAGAGTCCAACATTAATTTTTGGGTTTCGCTGCTTCCGTCAAGTATAACTTACTTGAAACAAAATTAATCTTGAAGAGCTTTTCAGCACTGAAAGAGGAAATTAACTTACTTAGTTTATATAAGAAATACTCTAGATAATACGGGATTTTAAGGCATAGTTTGCTCCAAACATACACTTTTAAAAGAACGGAACGAGGCACAGTGGGCAAGAACTGATAAAAACTAAGGACAAAATCTGTAACTTTTGTCGCTTTCGAGCGCGGGTTGTAAACAAGACCATTTCCGCCTGGAAATTGTCTGGGGAATCGAATGGAACAAGTCACCGCACGGCTATGGTTGTGGAGTTATAGAGCTTATTTTACCCCCACTTCCCCTTATATTCTTGAATAATTTATGGACATCTTTGCACGGAGAGGCTCAAGATCAACAAAATAGTGCTAGTCCTATGTGAAATTTTCTGGAAAATCGAATAGAAGCTGTTTCAACTCCCGCACGGCTCTGTGAACGAAGATTGTATTCTTGAATAGTTTATAGATATCTCTGTTCGGAGTGGCTCAAGATCAACCAAATAAGGCTAGTGCTATGTAAAATTTTCTGAAGAATCGAATAGAAGTTGTTTCATCTACCGCGTCACTCTTCGAACAAAGATATGGCTGATTTTACCCCACTTCCCCTTATACTATTGAATAATCTACAGATACCTTTGCTCGGAGTCGCTAAAGGTCAACAAAATAGGACTAGTCCAATGTGAAATTTCCTGGAAAATTGAATAGAGCTTGTTTCAACCACAGCACGGCTCTGCGAATGAAGACATGGCTGATTTCACCCCTTATAGTTGAATAAATTATCCCAAAAATATAAGAGGAAGTGGGGTAAAATCAGTCATATCTTTGTTCACAGAGCCGTGCAGTACATGAAACAACTTCTATTCGATTCTCCAGTAAATTTCACATTGGCCTAGTCCTATTTTGTTGGTCTTCAGCGACTCCGTCCATTGATATCTATAAATTATTAAATAATAAAAGGGGAAAAGGGGTAAAGTAGCCATATCTTTGTTCAAAGAGCCGCGCTGTAGATGAAACCCTAGTTTTCATCAGTTCTTGCCCACTGCGCGATGGCACAAATAGAGAATAAAATTCTTGACATTTGTCTCAAATCTTGTGCCATAACTTATTGTTCGATCAGCTGACAATAGCGAACCTTTTCGTTCCCAACTTTGCAACACTCGGACCAGCTTCTAACAAACTTAAAAAATCCATCAGATGTTGTTCATGTCTTCTAACATATATCTAATCACACACTTTTATCTCTCTCTTTCTTTCCTCAGGAAAATCCTCCCGTTCCGAAGACACCGACGACCAGCACGTTACCCGGCGCAAGAAGGCCTCGACGAGCATTTGCTTCAAGGTACCGGCGGCGGGATTGGGAGCCCGCCCGCCAAGCATCATCAGCAGCAGTACCACCACCGACGAGGGTGGCTTCAACGAACCATCGCCGGAGATCCCGGCCAAGCTCAAGCCGGCCTACGACTTCGATATCGTAGCACCGGAACTGCCGGCATCTCCGCCGAGGCGAGCAGCCAACGTGGCCACCGGTGCCATCACTCGAGACGGTGAAGCCGTCTTGGAACCACTGGTTGCCACAGAAGACGAACAACTCAACTACGCCGATCTGGGCTACCGATTACGTCCGGATGGGACCGAGTGCGACGAAATTTACGGTGAGGTAGATCGCTATCAAAGTGCCAACAGCAGCAGTATTATCACAAGCATCAACAATAATAATCAACCGTTGGACTTAGGCCACGGAACCAGTAGTGTAGAGAGTAGAAACGCTATTAACAATATACGATCTCATTACAACACTAACGGCAACCAGCTTCCGGAAACGTACGTCAGTAATGGTGGTAGCAAAATAGATGCCGACGACTTACCGATGGCTGAAATGGATCGTGTGCTGTACGCGTCGATCGTACCGAAGGCTACCGGGGACTCATCCTCGACCATTGCCAGCAGCGAGCTGGCCTTCATAGACCTGGAGAAAGACGAGGCTAAAATCCTGGACTACGATGAACTGAGCGAAGGCGAGAAAGGCTACCACAGTCCGCAGACAATTCTGGATCCAACCAGACCCACCCTGACCGAGTACGAAGACGACTACAGTAACAAAACACTGCCGGATCCACCGTCGTTGGCATCGATGCGGCCGCCGCCCATTCCGGAGGGGCCACCACTTGACCTGCAGGGCGTACAGTATGCCGATGCCAGCGACAACGAACACGACAGCCTGGTGCTGCCGGATGAGATGACGGCGGACGAAGCCGAGCGGCTGCTCAGCTCAAGGTATGTGATCTGTCTGGGGAATGTCTCCCCATACTTGGCCGCCTCCTGCCTAGAGTTCCGCTGTAGAGTTGCGCGTCATGTTAGGTATGCGGCGCGGCGTTTGTTTTACTGCCTGCGTTTTAGTTAATTTAATTTGTTCTACTGTTGTTGCTACTAGAGCAAATATGTGCTTAGTTTCGTTTCGATTAAATGATCGCATTTGGGAGTGTGCCGGGGCAAGAATGATGATAGGGAAAATTTCGGGTCGTCGCGAAACATGAGCGGTAGGTATTTGCTACAATTTTCAGTTAATCCTTATAACATATTTCTTGCAATGTTCCTGAAAAGCTTGAATCCTCGTAAAATCCACGTTCCCGTTTAACTTGCGAACAAGTGATGCAGACAATGACGGCGGTGAAAGGCATTCGTAGCGGATGCAAAGACGCCAAGTTGTATATTCATACTCGTCTTCTCACGTGTGGATCTGAAACTTCTAGTCAGATGCTTATTAGCAGAGTTACGCTTCCCGCCCGTGCAGAGCGAACCACACGACGCGACCTAAATACCAAAGGATTTTATCTTCTAATATTATCCCAAATTAGTCGAATGAACGCGCACACATTTTTTATCCGGACACAGCGTTCACGTAACATTAATTAACTCGACTACAACTCGATACAGTTCAGAAGCTGCGAAGAATTTATTTTGCCAACCTTGTTCTAATATTTTAACGTTCGGTTCCGGTCTGAACTTGTTAGGTGTTGAATATTTCGTTGGTCAAACAATTATCGTTTCAGTTCATAAAGGCACGTTCTTGCCTAATTTGGCTACCAGCAAAAACAAACAACAGAGTCGATGTAGAAAACGGTGGAACAACAAAATTCTACGATAAATCATACAACTGGAAGCGCGAACGGAAGGTAAACGGGAGAACAGTACAGCTCACACCAGTCGTTCGCCGTAAATCAGAGCTACACGAAAATTTATTGCAAAAGATGCTCCACTATCATCATTCCTGGCGTGCCACATTCCAAATTGCTCATTAAGCTGTAATCGATTGGTTCGAATATTATCTCATGATAACCACATTAGCGTTAATAAGTTATTAGCAACGTAAAAGCTAAATGTTACTCCAATCTAATCACTTTTATACGACACCTTGTATCGTTTCCGGAATGTGCCTACTAAATTTGGCTGCTCCCTGTGTACTGCCCTGCCGCCACGCCTGTCTATCTTATGTTTTGGAACCAATTGCATGTGTTATTATATCTTCAAACCTGTCACTTGTGCTATCCAACCACGATCATCACACCCTGTTATCATCATTTTATCCACCACCACCACCATCATCACGTCGCGATGACACAACCAACCATGCGTTGCTTGCTGCAATCTGAAACAATCAAAATCACACATTCACCCGAATACGCACATAACCACACAAACATACATACGTAAACATTCACGATCGAACCAACCAACCCCATGTATGCTGATTGTTCAACTGTATGATACTCATTTGTTGTTTGATGTTCCTGTTCGACCTCTTGTGTGTAGTATTTTGGAGTACAAAATCAGGTAATTTCTATGATGTTTTCCATTTTTTTCTTTCTTTCTTTTAATCAATTTCATAAACAGGGCAGTCAAATAATTTCTATTCTGTACAGCTCGGGTTGATAATGTATTCGAGAAGGCTGGCAACTTGGTAAAGATTCGAGGGACTAGCAGAAAAGGGGCGCTATCGGAAATCTTTCAGAGCTTTTTTACAGTTTTTTTCTACAGAATTTTCGGATTATTTCACAAGTTTTGGTCAATTTTTCGACAAAATGTATATTGATGTTCGGATAAATCCGACTCTGTGTAATTATATAAAGTCATAAACTAAATAAATAAACAACATTTGAACCATAAATTTTCAAAATTTCTTCAATATTTTGAAACCATTAACTTTCTTCGGGTATTAAATAAAAAGTGACACATAAGACATTAGGATCATTATTAACCTGGATTTCAACCATTTCTATTTTCCATAATTTATTTTTATTAAATCTCAACCTAGACACAATGTTTATACTTGATTTGAAAGGATCTGTAAAATGCATTGGTCTCAAAAATGCATTGGGGGTAGAAAACCCTGGTTCCAAGAACATTGGCCATCGGGAATCTGCTACAAAGGGAAGGAGGTTTTGATTTCGATGTGTGAATAGAACTGCATACAAAACATTCCAGAATAGTTGAAGAGAGTCGCCGTCTTGGACAAAGTTTCTCAGTACCGTAAATTCGGATGAAATTAACACTACACATCTACACTGTGTAGAAAGACCGTAATGGGGTTTACCATTAACCGTACTGGTGGGGATCAGTACATACAACGCTTTCCGCCTTTCCCCTCCGAGGTCTATGAGTTATAGACGACGAGTGGATGTTAGGTAAAGCAGAAGTCGTATGCCAAAAATAAACCCAAAAAGGAGCGGGAGATAGTTTCTCTCTCATGTAGGGGACTTAGGAGTACAAAAAGACAGTTCGTTAGAACTATTTAAGCTATCGGTAGTATATGAGCACGATCAAGTGCACAAACTTTTACCAGTCAAGGTGGCGCAGTCGTTCATGCCTTGACCTACCCCGCATGGGGATGCTTGGTAAAAGAATGTGTACCTGTTTTCGAAATACAACCTCACAATGCCCTCCGCTCAATTTCAACTACTTCTATTCAGTTTTCACCGCCTGCCGTGAGCTAATGGAACTATCAATATTTCTCTTAACAACTTTGTTCTAGCAAAAAATGCTGTCTACTCCTAGAGCCTCATGGTGATGAGAAATTATTTCCTTCCAAAACAACATCATCACAGATCGTTACCCCTCTTGCGCTGCTTTCAACAGAAATACAGCTGGCCTATACCCAAAATGAGCAAATGGGTTCAGTTTTCATGGACATTAAGGGCGCTTTTGATTCAGTTTGTGTAGACGTCCTTTCAGACAAATTCCACGAGTGTGGCCTTTCACCATTACTAAACAACTATTTGTACAATTTGTTGTCTGAGAAACATATGAGCTTTTCTAATGGGTCCTCGACATCTTCACGAATTAGCTACAAGGGTCTCCCATCAGGGCTCTTGTTTAAGCCCCCTTTTGTTATAATTTGTATGTCGGATACATCGATAGCTGCCTCATGGAAAATTGCACGCTAAGACAGCTTGCGGATGACGCCGTTGTTTCAATTGTAGGACCAGGGGCGAACAACTTGCAGGGACCGTTGCAGGATACCCTAGACAATTTGTCTACCTGGGCTGTAAAGCTGGGTATCGAATTCTCTCCGGGGAAAGCTGAGTTAGTTGTTTTTTCTAGGAAGCGTAAACCAGCACAAATACCGCTTCAACTCATGGGTAAAACAATAACTCAAAGTTTGTCTTATAAAAACCTAGGGGTTTGGTTCGATTCTAAATGCACCTGGGGAAAGCACATTAAGTATCTGTTTCAGAAATGCCAGCAGCGAATAAACTTCATGCGTACTATCACCGGAACATGGTGGGGAGCCCACCCGGAAGATCTGATAAAGCTGTATCGTACAACGATTCTGTCGGTTCTCGAGTACGGTAGTTTCTGTTTTCAATCCGCCGCGAAAACTCATATTCTGAAGCTGCAGCGAATCCAGTACCGTTGTCTTCGTATCGCGTTAGGCTGCATGAACTCGACTCATACTATGAGTTTAGAGGTATTAGCAGAAGTTCTTCCTTTATCAGATTGTTTTGTGGAGCTATCGTTCCGGTTCCTCATCCGCTGTGAGGTGTTAAATCCATTGGTAATTGAAAATTTTGAAAAGCTAATCGTACGAAATCCTCAAACTAAGTTCATGACTCTGTACTATTGGTACATGACTCTGGATGTAAGCCCTTCTTCGAATGTTCCTAATCGTGATTACTCCCAAGACTTCTCTAGTTCTACTATAGTTTTTGATCTGACCATGAAGCAAGAAGCTCGCGGAATACCAGATCCACTCCGTTCGGAGTACATTCCATCAATTTTCGCAAGTTAGTTTGGCCATATCAGATGTGACAGGAAGTTTTACACCGACGGGTCAAAAACAAATGATTCCACTGAATTTGGTGTTTTTAACGAAATTCATAGCGTCTCCTTCAAACTACAAAATCCTTGCTCCGTATACGTCGCAGAGCTGGCTGCTATACACTATGCATTAGAGCGAATTGCCTCTCTTCCCTCTGATCAATTTATCATTTTTACGGATAGTCTCAGCTCACTTCAGGCTATTCGTTCGATGAGGCCAGCAAAGCACTCACCGTATTTCGTTAGCGAAATACGATCTCTTTTGAGTGCTCTATCAAACAATTCCTACACCATCACCTTGGTTTGGGTCCCTTCTCATTGCTCCATTTCGGGTAATGAGAAAGCGGACTCACTTGCCAAGGTGGGCGCTATGACAGGTGATATTTATGATCGACAAATCGCCTTCAACGAATTTTTTGCTATTTTCCGTCAACAGGCCTTGATCAGCTGGCAACAAAAATGGGATGTAGGGGATTTGGGTAGATTCTCCCACAGGTATCGAAAAAATCGTGGTTCAGAGGGTTGGATATTAGCCGGGATTTTATCAAGGTAATGTGTCGTCTAATGTCCAATCACTACTCGCTAGGCTCGCATTTCTATCGAATAGGGCTCTCAGACACCAATCAATGCGTCTGTGGTGCAGGTTATCAGGACATCAACCATGTTGTCTGGTATTGCCTCGATTTCGAAATTGCCAGATCTGATCTTTGCGCATCCCTACGGGCCCGAGGGAAACCAGAGAAGGAAGATATCAGAGATGTGCTGGGAAAGCTGGACTTGGACTATATGGGGCTAATTTACAAGTTCTTGAAATAAATAGATGTTTTCGTTTGATCCTCTCTTAGCTGTTGTTTTAACATGTCCACCTCGCTCTCTCCCCCGTAATACCGCTTCCGTTGTATCGTTACAGCTTAACGCAACGCAACATCTACGCCAGACCAACAGCAACAATTTCGCTTCCCCATTCCTACCCGAATTATTGTATAAAATATAATATAATAAATTATCTGTATAATTTTACCGATTTCTCAACAGCTGAACATTCGGTTATCCGATTTATCGGATTTCGGTGAAATTTTACAGTTATCAGTAAAAAAAATTAGCGAACTTCGGTAAAATTTTACCGAAATCCGTTTACCCATTTCCGTCCGCATATACGCGTATACGCAACAGCGGTTTTGAAAAATTCGTGTATCCATGTACGTTGAATACGATCAAAACAAATTAGTTTGTTTGAAAGGTATATCCTTTGGCTATCTTACTGACTGCGTTCACACACACCAATAGAAAAAAAAACTGACAAATTGCATTGTATGAGTTGGTACATGTCTTATGGAAACAATTTCAATCATAAACTAGAAGTTACTGGTTATATTTTTTGTCGTTTCACAATGGGAATATGTTCACAAAAGGCCAAATATTATTTGTAGCTAGTTAACCATCCATTAAGGTGTGGCTGAGTTTGTACCATTTGAGCTTAAAATGTATGTTGCATTCTATTTGTCGAGCAATGCGCCAGTGTTGCGTATACGCAACATGCTGTCACGGTATTCCTAAGCGTCAAAAAAAACCTCTAAAAATGCTAAATTTCATTAATGCATCCACCAGACTTATATTTTGATACGATATCGTCGAAAAAAAATGTTTTGTGGAAAACGGCGAAAATGGGTTAAATCGGATTACCAAACGTTCAGTATTCAGAATTTCGGTCAAATTTTACAGATTTATATTAAAAAAATATGAGTGTGTCTCATGTGCCATTTATTTTGTACACCTTAAACTGATTTGAAAAAAAAATATTTTTATCCAAAAATGAAGAATTTCTTAAAATATCAAAAGTAACAAAATTTCTGCCCGAATGGTTTAAAAATAAAAAAGATAGCGTACTTTGAAGTTGCGTCAGAATTGTGCCCAATATCTTAGGAAGGTTAAAAAAACGAACGTTTGTAAAACAATTTGAGAGTTGTCATTCTTCTCGATACATTGCCTACAACGAAATATACTTTTATGTTTGATTTAGATCATATCCTCTATTTTAATTTGTTCTGACATATTCTTTCACTATCTTCGGTTTTGTAGGTACTGTACCCGACCAGTGGATTACAACAGAATTTGTTAAAATGTTAGCAGATTTTTTTTTTCTTACAAAATTGGTTATAATCTTGCTCCCGGTAGTAGTTATAAAAAAAAGTATAACAAAACTTCTTCATCGTTATACAAGATTGTAACAAAATATGTTGTTATTTCATCAAATACGCAACTTAATGTTTTATGAAATAGGAAAATAACTTTTTAAATTCTAACAAATTCTGTTATTTTCTTTAACTGAATTAAAATAAAATCTGCTATTTTCTTAAGCTGTTGTTGTCTTATGAATATTAAGGTTCACATTTAGAACAGGTTAGCATTTTTTTAATACAGTAAGATGACAAAATTTTGGCGCTTCCAGAAGATGTATAATAGCCGTACAAACCAATATACAAAACCATTTCAAGCATACCGTTGCATGATACATTCTCGAAGAAATTTAAAAAACATTCAACTATGTATATATCACCCCATTTGATTAGCCGTGTTGTCTTTGCATATTCATTTCATTCTTACTATCGTTAACATGGAATGTATTTTAGTATCTATTTAAAAAAAACCAAAGTCAAATAGTTTGCAGATCGTTCTAGTTCCTAGTTCTATTTCTTTTTACACACCTACTTAAACAAAAATCCTTCTTCCATACATTTAAGCGGACCTACATAATAGAACATCCCTTTACTGTATATTCTAAAAATCCACTTACTATTTTTCCAAATCTGAAACCTAACACAGAGTAAAACATTTGTTCTCATTTCAACATCCTTGTAGGGCTGAAATGGTTGCGAAAAATTCTTCGCGCAAGTAAGTAATAGTTTGGATAGAATATTTTATTTCAGGGGATTTTTTTCAATATCGTACAGGTTTTGGCCAAAGGGTCTCAGATTTTTATGGATATATAACCATTTTTTTTTCTAATCAAGGTTGCCAGTTTTCCTGGTGCAATTTTTCGATTTTCCTGGACATCACTTGTTTAAAAAAAAACATTACTTAAGAACAATACATCGTAGAACAATTTATTTTAATTATTGGTAAATTTGAAGACTAAGAATACGAAAAAATATAATTTGAAAAAACTTTCCAACGCAATTTTCACAGTAAAAAAAATAATCCAAAAAACTATGTTCCAAACTATGGAAAAAATATTTTCATCTCTATAAAAAATCACTTGTATTTGTACCACGATTGTTATTGTAAAACTAGGAAAATTTGGACTAACATTTCACTTGTTCACTTCTTAAAAAACAGAAACACATTTCCAAAATCAATCCTTTAAATCCCACTAGAAAAAGCTTTTCTTATCAATTTTTATATTTTTTCTACGTAGAGTAATGTCAGTTGAGCTCCTCCATTAGACCTTTGTCTCGAATACTAGGTGGGATGTAAATTGACCACCAAAATACGATGCTACTGCAAAAAAGGTTATCGTGCCTTGTAGTCCGTTCGAGTTTAGGCATACACGCCAAATTTCAGTGCAATACTGCCCTTAGTTTTGTTTTGACAGCTGATTGTTGTTGACGTGTTTGGCATCATGTTGAATATGGATGAACACGATTTTTGATCTCTCATAAAACATTATTTTTAGAGAGGAAAATCGGCCAAGGAAACAAAAAGTTGTGACCGCAACTCCACAAAATTCTCCAACACTCCATTACGAGTTATCCAAAACTCAAGATTTCGACAGCGCAGCTCGATGTAGAGGGGCAAAGACATGACGTAAAACCTCAGCTTACAAAGTAGCTACTAGCAAGGTGATTCGTCTCTTGAATGCAACGATCAAATTACAGCAAACTGGCTAAAAGGTGTAACTGGGTCTCTTACTCTACACCGTGTCCAATATATTTTCATACAAAATAAAACTCTATTTATTTCAAATCGATAATCCAGATTTTATTGATAACTTTACCCATTATATTGCAATATAACAGTGATCAACTACAGCATATGTTTTAAAATATTTAACACCGCCTTTAACCTTCTTGACCAGCTCCAGACGGTTTTCGAAACCCTCACAGGCGGCACGCACGACTTCCATCGGCATTTCGTCCCAAATTCGTTTGATTACGGTTTTGAATTGGTTCATTAGACGCCCTGTCATCATTTGCCTTCGCCAGCATGTATGACCATACGAAATAATCCAAGGGATTCAAATCTGATGAACTGGGAGGCCATTCATTCTTGTCCAAAAAGTCGGTCAAATTTTCTCGGCACCAGCCCTGAACGAGATTTGCAGTATGCGATGGCGCTCCGTCCTGCTGAATGACATAGTGATCATCTCCAAACACCTCTTGTACATATGGCTTGACAACTTTCTCCAAAACTTACGTTTTATATTATACGGCATTCACTTTAACGTATTTTTCGATGAAAACCAGTGGTAATTTGCCTCGCTTGCAAATTCCTCCCCAAACCATCACTGCCGCAGCACTTTGAAACCGTGGAATATACCTATCACTCTCTGGAACAGTTCTCGAAGAGAGAGCCCACAATCTGTCGTTCTGGACATTGTGGGATTGTTGCAAGATGAATAACTTTTCGTCGGAAATCATAAATTCTTCCCCACAGTGGCGCGCCAAACCAGACTTGCTCTTTCGAGTCGTGTCTGTTTGGAAGGTTCCGAAACTCCGTGAACCTTACGTTTGAAGCTTGAAAGCTTGGAATCCGAGATCATTTTGCAGTATATTGTGCATTGACGATCTCGAAACATGCAGATCTGCGGCCATTTTACGTACAGAGCGCTGTGATTTTCGTCTAATCCGTTCCCAGACCACTTTAACAATCCGCGCAGTCCGCACCGTACGAGTACGACCGGATCTCTTCCGGTCATCCAACGAGCAGGTTTCACGGTACCTTCGGATGGTATGGTACACAAAATCCTGCTTTACTCCGAGCTTTTTCAAATTTCTGAAAATAACGCCCTTTCAAAAAAATTTGTATTACCACAGCCTCCAATCGGACATAACCTAAAAGCGTTTGTATAAACATATAGAAAACTTACACCAACACATACGTGAAGCATGTTGAGTAGTTGCACGACACCAATGCAAGGAAAAAGTGTATGAGAATATATTGGACACGGTGTAGTATACAAATTTTTTTTTTCAATTTGTTTTCAACAAAATGGCGGCCGTTAGAGTGTGTTGAAAAAATCGGTGTATTTTGCTTGTGCCGACTCTCCTGATCGCAGTTTTGATCTGAAACCTGCTAACCCATAAAAATAACATTAATTACATTAACAGTAAGTAGATGAATTTAAAAAAAAAGAAAAAAAAAATTGCTCTTTTGGTGTAACTTTTTCGAAAAAATCCTCATTTTCCCCGCCATTTTGTCACATTTTTCTATATTTAGTAAGAAAATACTACAATAATTTGTTACTAATATAGACGGTAATACTATAGTAAAGAAATCCTATAAGTTTCAGCTTAATCGAATAATTAATATTCGAGTTATCACCGGCATAATTTCCAGAAATGCTGTTTTGAAAAAAATGCGTTGAAAATAGGTCTTCTCGGTCAAGCGTCTCTTTGTACCTACTGCGCGCGAAAAAGGCGTTTCGAAAAACGATGAAATGAAACACTTATAGTTCGAATTTCTAAAAAAAAGGTTTCAGAAGCTTATTTTACGGGAAATTTACTAACTTTTTATGCAAAAAAAAAATAGATTTTTTTGTCATTCTAGCTGTATATCCCCCCTTAAATTTGACGCATTTCCTTTCACCCATGCATTTCCTTTCACCCATGCATTAACCCCTCATTTTAAAGATGTGTGCGTGTAGCATCATGCATCTATTTTGATTTGAGGTTAGCACTTCAGTTATCAAAATGTCGTCGAAGGAAGAGAAGCAATGCATCAGAATTTTGCACGTGCATGGCAAAAATCCAAACTACTCTCACGCCAAGTTGGCGAAATTGTTGAATGTGGCTAAATCAACTGTTACCAACGTATTGAGAATGTTCGGTGAACGTTTGTCGACAGCCAGAAAAGCTGGATCGGGGGAAATTAGAAAGCCGGAGGCCACAGCGAGGACAAAAAAAGTTCCCCGCTGTTTCGAGCGGAACCCCAGCTTTTCCGTCCGAGATGTCGCAAAGAAGCTGGGAGCAGGGATAAGGTTCGACTCAAAGCCCTTTGAGTGCAGCACGTGCTGCTACGAGACAGCACATTAAAGTTCAAAGAGACGTGAAACTGTAGCCTGTACTCCCGCGCACCCTTGTTGTTCCGTGCGCTCCAAGCCGCACATCTAATTTCGAATTTGCTCTCGTCTCTTTGGGCGTGACGATTGCACTCTTCCTTGTCGTGTCTGTGCAAACACAAGTGCTAAAACAGATACGGCGGCAGGCCCGACTAGTTTGTGAATAAGGATTTTAATTAAATTTTCTCTCTATGAACCTATACAATGCCTTTTTGTTACTGGCATTAAAATTTTTAATGTTGCTACCATTTACCAAAGCATGAGCCAAAGCACAGAGTTAAGCACTGAGTAGAGCACTGTGCATTACTCTTTGTCTCTGAAAGAGAAGTGCATGTGCGGCTATCTGTCTCTCGTGCTGCTACGAAATCTCTCGCACATTCGTTTTGTGCGCTCTTCTGAAACAGGAGACGCACACTTGAAATTGGGTGAAGCACTTGCCTATTTTGCACTACTCTGTGTTTTTCGACAATCCCTGGCTGGGAGTGGCGCCTTCAACCGTGGATAGAGCTGGACTGTCGACTTACAAGAAAGTGGTGTCTCCAAATCGGGACGATAAACAAAACACGTCGGTAAAAGCACGATCGCGAAAGTTATACACGACGATGCTGACGAAGGTGGATTGCGTGATTCGCCCAATCGCACAATATTGGGCCATCGTCAAGCGGAACCTTAAGAAGACTCAAAAAGCTGTTGTGAGCGTGAAACAGTTGAAGGCAAACTGGCGTTCTGCGGCGAATAAAGTGGTCAAGGAGACTGTACAAAATCTTATGGAAGGTGTTAAACGAAAGACCCGGCAATTCGCATTCGGTAAAAAAGAAGCTTAGCTGAATATTTCTCCTGTATTCTGTATCAACTGAACTTGAAAAAAAAAATGAATTTGGCTTATTAATAAAAACTTTGATCAACTCACACATTACAGCTTGACCAAAATTTGATCGGAAAACCCTTTATTTATCGGTCACAAATGTCCGAATCTTAATTTCAAAATGTGGAGTATGATGAACTCGCGGTGTTTGATTTTCCTCCAACTTTGTTCAACATTATATTGTTCTTACACGTTTTTGTATGGCACTAGCGAGTAATACCGAAACATACTAAATGACTGATTGACTGATTTAACACCAAACGACTTAATGACTCGTCCCAACCCTTAGTAGGAGTCGTTTATAAAAGAGGGACACTCAGGTGCTATAGTTTAATATTATCATATTTCAGAGCGAAATACACTCAGAATCTTAAGCAAAATCTTGAAAAAATCTCAGGATAATACAACCCATGTCCCGAATGCAGTCTTATTTCTTATTCCCTCATATCTCCAAAAAGAAATGAAGTAATTCTACCATTTTTCCAAGTCTGCCAGTGTTTTGATTATTTTACCACATTTCTACTATTTCCGCTCGCTGACTGCCCAATTTTTTTTAATTTTTTGACGTTGTCTGTTTTCTATACTGGGGTACAATTAAAAATAAAATCGCATTGCCACCGTCACGAAAAGTGGTCAGGTTTCGAGCGTTAATATCTCAGTCGTTTCTCAAGCGATTTTCAAAATTTTTGCTTAAATCGATCGAAATATTTTCTAGGTATGAATATATTCATGACAAATGTTGATTTCGGGCAACTTACTATTGACAAATTCATAAATGTTGTGGCTTATCTTAAAAAGTATTTTAACCTAGACCTATGGGGTAATATATGACCCCAAAAGGAATATGGCTGTATAAAATCCCAAACTGAATCAAAGTGTATAGTGTCTTCAACAAATATGTTCCATGTCAATTCTTCTATCTGTAAAATATCTGTAAACATCTGAGTTTAGGGCCTATTTGACGACCTAGAACATCCTCAATATGAAGAAGTTCAAGAGGAAAAAAAATAAAGGTCTTATTAATAGTGTAAAACATTGTTTTAGCATATTGTACATGTCCATACAGATAATCAAATTCTCGTTGCTAAGCGTTAAATATTTTCGTATCTTTCTAAGATGTTCTAGCTTATCCAATATGTACTAGAGTTCAGAACTTCAGATCTACAGTTGTAACAGTAGCTTTTAGGGCTATATAAGCTTACGATATATATTCAAACATGAACCTTTTGGAAGGTCAACAGCCATTATTTGATAATTTTGTGATGCTATTGGTCACCCAAACTGTCCTTGAATTCAGAACATAAGATCACGAAAAGTATATAAGTATATACAGTAGTAACTATAGCTTTTTGGGCTATACAATACTTTTCGCAACGTATGTAACCATATTCAGTGGATATTTTCGATCGTAGATAAAACATTATGAGATAAACTGGGATGATCTGGGGCCATCCAAACTGTCCTTGAGTTCAGAGCACAAGATCTACAGTTTTAACAGTAGGTTTTTTGGCTACAAGAAGTTACTTTATGTATTCAATTATATTAAATGAGTCTTTTGGAAAGGCAACAGCCATTATTTTATAACTTTGGATCCTCTAGGTAATCCAAATTGTCCTGGAGTGTAGAACTTGAAATCTGCGGTAGTCACAGTAGCTTTTTGGGCTAAACAAAGTTTTCGAACGTAAAATTACACGAATAGATAATCTTGAGCTGGTCTGGTAATACAAACAGTCCTGGCGTTAAGAACTTAAGATTTACTTAAGCTACCGCAGCCTTTTGGGTTTTACAAAGTTACGATAAATTTTCAAACATTTTTAACGAACATTATGTCCACAGACATAAGTCATTCAAACTGTTCTTTAAAACTTAAGGTTTACAATTGTAAGTAAGTTAAGTTAATATGTTTGGCATAGAATATTCCAAGATTATCTCATAATGTATGTTGGTCTTCCAGGACATTCATTGAATATGTTTGAATACATATCATAACATTCTATAGCGCAAAAAGCTACTGTAGACCATAAGCTCTTAACTCAAGAACAGTTTGGACGACCTAGCACGTCTGAAAAGAGTATTTTCAACTTTTTAATATTGTTATTCAGCATCATATCAAGTTCCTTGTATACCAACGCCTGGAAAAAAATAGGCCTAACGAGTTAATTCATTGCATTGCACTATTTAAATGGCTTACATTTAGTTGCGTAGTCCTACGGCATCATTACGAACAACTCAATGGGGCTTTACCTTGTAGTTTTTTTTATACTTTTTTGTTTCAATAAAAGCCACATTATTCTACTTATAATTCTTAAGAGACGCATCACGGAGCAACTTATTCCCTATACATGCCACCGGCGTTCTTCGGTGTTAAGTTTTCATCGCTAGGTGGCGTTTTAAGTATTAAAGCATCGTCAAATCAAGGATTCTTACAGAAAATTATATTCCCAACAATTTTTCCCTAGACCGTAAGATGATCTTGTGGGATCGATACGTTGTTTCCACCTGAAATTTTACGTAACCAAATATTCTTCAGTAAAATCAGGTGAAAATTACGTAAAAAATCACGTAACATTTATGTGATTTTCACGTAGAATATAGATTTACGTAGAAATCACGTAGCTCTTACGTGAATTCCACGTGTTTTTTACTGGTTTTGGCAGTGGATGAAAATTACGTGCGTTTCACGTGGAAACAACGTGTCGGTTTTTCTGAGTGTAGACATCACACCAATAATCTGCTAAAACGTTTTTTGGGTTATCCAAATTCATCTTGCGATCTTCGAAACGATTTTGGGCATAGATGAAACACTGTACCTTGGTCTTTCTTTACATATTTTGATAATTTTGATAATGGGTAAATGTTGGCCGATTTGCCTCAAATTTGAACCAGAAGTTTGGGTGGAACAAGTGGTTCTGTGATGCGCAGGATACTCAAACATTTTCCAAAAGTCACGATACCGTAACACACCACTATTGGTACACAAAAGCTTTTAACGCACCCCAATTAGAGGTGCGTTCAGCCTACGTTGCAATGACTTTATTTGACTGCCTTACTCAGATGATTATTTCCTTTCAAATTCCCGTTAACCAAACAACATTCTCCACCACCCCCACCACAGGCAACAGCCACTCCTCTCGGACGAACAGGCCCGTGAGGTGGAGCAAATTCTGCTCAACAACAAAACCAAAGCCGAAACCGATGCCCAACAAGCCACACCACCGCCACCACTTCCACCCCTCCTGCAAAGTCCTCCGCAAGAGTTCCGTAACGATGAACAGCAGCATGATGCGCCGCAACCGTCTCCTCCGGCGGCTGTCATTGCGGATCCCACGCCACCACCTTCGGCAACGGACGAACCGGACTGGCTGAAGGATGTCCTTGAAGCACCTGCCAAAAACGGAGCTACCGCTCCCCGAGATAAGCCTCCGCCTCCTCCACCGCCGCATGCCACTGCCGCCTCCAATGGGCTGGAACCACCGGCTCCGCCGAGCCGTAACAATTCCACTAGTCAGTTCGAGGAGACCAGCCTCGGCAACAATACGACCGATTTGCTAAATCAAACCATTCTGGATTCGTCATCGATCCTGCAGGATTCGTACGTTTCCGGCGATTCGATGCCCAGTGTTACCACCACCGAGAGCTTGAATCTGAGCAAGCAGGAAGAACAGTTGACCAACGACGCAGAGGCGGACGTTTCGGCGGATGAGAGCAACAATTCCGGATTCTACATTCCGGAATATCCGCCGGTGAAGAGCAAGGAGGTGTTCGTCAATCAGGACGGGGTACATTTCTTCGAGGATGGCAACTTTTGGATGGAGGTACCAGGACTGCTGGATTCGGACCGGGATGACGAGGAAGAGGATTGCCGGGTCATAAAAAAGAGTACCAAGGTGAAGTTCAGCAGCAATCCAATGCAGGTGTTTTCAACGTTTTCGGTGAACGATTACGATCGGCGAAATGAGGACGTCGATCCGGTGGCAGCATCCGCTGAGTACGAACTCGAGAAGCGAGTGGAGAAGATGAACGTTTACCCGGTGGAACTGATGAAAGGACCGGAGGGACTGGGGTTGAGTATAATTGGTGAGTAGGATTGAATAGAATAGGTGATTGTGGTTTTGTTGAACTCTGGTTGATTTTCAGGAATGGGCGTGGGTGCGGATGCTGGTTTGGAGAAGCTCGGCATATTCGTCAAAACCATCACCGATAATGGTGCAGCGGCTCGCGATGGCAGGATACAGGTACATTTCTCATTAAGTTTAGGCATACCACAATTAAACTTAACTCTCGGCACTTTCAGGTGAACGATCAAATCATCGAAGTCGATGGCAAGAGTCTAGTCGGTGTTACGCAGGCATATGCCGCCTCGGTACTGCGCAACACATCCGGTCTGGTGCGGTTCCAGATCGGACGGGAACGCGACCCGGAAAATTCGGAAGTCGCACAGCTAATACGCCAGAGTTTGCAGGCGGATCGCGAAAAGGAGGAACGGGTCAAGCGCCAACTGGAGGACTACCTCCGGCGGAATACGGAAATCTCCGAAGATTCCACCCTACCGGTGTCGGCCAATTCCAGCGTTTCGGAAGGACCGGTCAGCCCAACGGGAGCGACGGCCGAATCGCTGTTTGAAACGGAAGCCGCCCGCTCCAGCGATGTGGAATCGCTACGACGGATTCTGCAAGAGGTAATTTCTTTGCTTTTGATCTAAGTGTCCATTTGAATTATCCCTTTCATCAATCACAACAACTCCGAGCTGTTGGAGCAGCTTTCATTCACCCATACCGATCATCAACTTCCCATGAGTCATGAAGGACAGGTTTTGCTCTGTTCTGAGAAACGCTTTAGCCATTTTGCGTTCACCTGTTGTTGTTTCGAATTCTTTTCTCTCACGGTAAGGCTCACTCACACAAACGAAAACCGTCGATGAGCCAAGCGTAGTGGTTTCATATTACCTTTCAAACGGGGTGACTTGCAACATTTGTGTTTAGTTAAATTGAAAATATACTGAAACAATTTCGGTATGTGTGCATTGTTTATACTCTATTGATAGCATTTGCTTATTGTTCGGGTGTAATAGATTTACTTTAATTGTTTTTCTGACATACCTAGTTCACATTCGAGGTTTCAGCTCACATTTAGACAAAAGAAATTGTGAGCTCTTTAGAGAAGATGGGAATACGTTCACCAAAATTGCTTACCTCACATATTTTGGGAGCCAACCATGAATAGAATCCAACAAAAATAAAAATAAATTTCTTATATCCGGAGCAATTTTCGATTAGGGCGAATATGCAAAATGTAAACAAAAGGGGAATGATGATTGTAATATTGTTGCAAGTAGAATAATTCAAATCTTAATTTACAAACTAACGTACACATTCAAATACAATCTAGCATTCAGACAGAGAACAAAACTAGCTTCTGATTCATATGTAATACTTATGGAAACTCGTTCGTTTTTCATTCAAATTTGCATATTTTTAATATTCGCCTGTCAATGCTAGTATGTTTAATTACGCCATTTTCAACGTAAGCCTCACAAGTACTGAAAAAAAAGTATCGCCCTGTAATATTCGCCTTTTTTGACATTTTCATAGGTTTCGCCTTCCACTTTTCGCCGTTGTTTTGATTATTTTGTCAGTATAGACGAATCCAAGTTGAAAATAGAAGAAGACATCGGGTGGTGATAAATCTGACAGCTCCCATGTTAAAGTATAGGACGAACATTTTAAAGTTCTCCTAAAAATGTCAAAGGAGATTTTCCATAGCAGTGGAATAATCTGAAAAACGATTTGATCGGAATTCTATTGTTTCTTAGTGATCATCAAGCTCCTGCATGAAGGGCCAAAAACGTTTGGACGGACCCGTAAGCAGAGACACTTACGCGAAACCCGCGAATATAGGGAAGAGAATCTCCTTCCAAAAGCTAGTTTACACCCACAGCACTAGAATCGAGCACTCGACTGACAGAATTAACCCAATAGATGGGGTCGAAGAGCCCGCCCTCGTTCCACGAAATGTTAACAATAGGGAGGAGGCAGTCCCATGCTCCCTATCCAAATCATTTCACTTGGGTGCCTTGATGGTCCCTCCCTGTCCCCGTTATATATTAGGTCGTGGATATTCAGTATATTTTGTAGTGGTCATTTGATTGCTTACCTTGTGTTAGAAAATTTAGCTGAATATAAAATTGGTTAGGGTTTACGCCGTTCTTTCCTTGTTGCTATGTGTCGTCTCGGTGTTTCTGCTTTTGATGAGTTGAGGAAAAATAAGATAAAGCATTAGTGAATGCTAACATGCGCATGTGAGATTTTCATGGTGATATTCTCAAAACGGCTGTTCAGAATGAAATCTGCGCGATCAACTCGACAGAACGCGTTCATACCACTCGGAGTCTTCTTCTTTTTTCAACCTGAATTCGTTCATCGCCTTTAACGCTAAATTATGCCTTACACTTTAGGTAAAGCAGAAGTCGTATGCCAAAAATAAACTCAAAAGGAGCGGGAATAGTTTCTCTCCCATGTAGGGGATTTGGGAGTACAAGTAGACAGTTCGTTAGAATCATTAAAAAAGCTATCGGTAGTATATGCGCACGATCAAGTGCACAGACTTTTCCAAGTCAAGGTGGTGCATTCGATCATGCCTTGACCTACCCCGCATGGGGATGCTTGGCAAAAGTCTGTGTTTCCTGTTTCGGAATACTACCTCACAATGCCCTCCGCTCAATTTCAAACTACTTCTATTCAATTTTCACAGCCTGCCGTGAGCTAACGGAACTATCAATACTTTCTCGTCACAACTTTGTTCTAGCAAAAAAATGCTGTCTACTCCTAGAGCCTCATGGTGATGAGAAATTATTTCCTTCTCAGAAACAACATCACCTTACACTTTGTCAACAATCAATATGGCGTAAATCGCTCAGTTTTGAATTGTTTTGATAATAAAATACGATCTTTGTAAAACAATATTTCTAGAGCAAATTTTCAATAGGTCGACCATATTGCAACATAATCAAGAAAATCAATGTAGAAATTTTGGAAATAAGTTTCAATTTCTGTTTTTGAACCAAGCCATAAAATTAAAAACAAATATGTGGAACCAACATAGTTAAGTAAGGCTTTGCTTCATATCAATAAAGATTTCCAACTCATTATTTAGTCGTAATAATTATGCATTGCATTGAAAAACATTTTGTTTACATTTAACATAGTCGCCCTAATCGCAAATTGCTCCGCATGTGTACATCTGCGTTATCATTAAAAACTGGTTGTTTACATTCAAGTATATTCATCATAAATGATATGTTGATACTCCATCCTTTTACATCCAAAATTATGTCATAGATCTTCAAGAAGCCATCTAGAAGCACTTCATGTGCTGATTTTTCAAAGCAACATGTCATAACAATTGCTCTAGAAATTAACGAAAAGAGAGAGAAGAGCCCCAAATTGCGCCTCTCAATCGATTTTCTTTAAGACTGATGGAACTGAAATGAGAGCCTACGGTGGACAAACAGTGTTGATTGTCAACACTAACAGCAGAGTGGGAAATGCCTTTTCAAACCACGATCTAAAATTGATAGTCCAAGAATTTTGATGCGGTTTTAACAATAGATTACAAAATTATCCTAGTTTGTGAACCTGCACTGGTAATTCCGGCAAATGTGGAAAGCGAAGTTTTTCGAAATCTGTACCAAATGTTTGTTATAAAACACATTTTATTTCCTATTTTACAAAGATGAACTAGGAAAATAAATTAATGTAGACAAAAAAAACAAATAAAATGTCATGTATACTAAATTATATCGTAATGCATAAACAATATCTCTCCTCTATACTTGCCACTTAGAGTGTCTTTTTTCTAAATTTCCTATTTGATAACGATATGAATATGGCCTCTTTTCGGAAGGAACTTGAATACCGGAAAGCCACTCTAAATGGCAAGTATAGACAGAAATCTTCAAAATGTCGTCCGAAAACCATATTTTGCAAAATCATGAAGTTTTATATGTCGCAAGCCATAATTTGGTAAAAAATTGAATATGGTCACTTTTGCAGGTTAACTCAAAATCCTGCAGTATGGTAAGAAATTCAAAGAATGTCCTCCAAAGACAAAGTTTTGCAAAATCATGCAGTTTAATATGTCGCAAGCTTTGTTTTGAAAAATATTTGCATATGGCTACTTTTTGGGAGAAACTCTGATCCTGCAGGGTCTCCCTAAGTAGCCAGTATGGTCAGCAATCCTCAAAACATCTTTTCATGACCTAGTTTTGCAAAATCATGAAGTTTGATGTGTCGCAAGCCAGGTTTTTGCAACGGTTTGAATATGGCCACTTTTCCGGAGGAACTTGGACTCCGAATAGTCACCGTAAGTTGTCAGTGTGGTAAAAAATCCTCAAAATGTCCTCCATAGACCTATTTTCGCAAAATCATAAACTTTGATAGGTCGGAAGCCAGGTTTTGGTAAAAAATTGATTATGGCCACCTTCCCGCAGGAACTCACTATCAGACAAATTCAGAATGTCCTCCGAAGACAAAGTTTTGCAAAATCATGAGGTTTGATGTGTCGCAAGCCAGGTTTTGGTAAATATTTCAATATGGCCAATTTTCCGGAGGAACTTGGATCGCGCAGGGCCTTCCTAAGTAGCCAGTATGGTCAGACACCCTCAGATTGTTTTCTAAAGATAAAGTTTTGCAAAATCATGAGGTTTGTTGTCGCAAGCCATGTTTTGGTAAAGATTTGAATATGGCCACTTTTTCGGAGGAACTCGGATACCGCAGGGCCTCTTTTAGTGGCCAGTATGGTCAAAAATCCTTAAAATGTCTACTGATGACCTAGTTTTACTAAATCATGAAGTTTGATATGCCGCATGCCATGTTTCGCACCTAACATTATTGTGTCCACCATCCCTGGACTGGTACTTACCCCAGTACTCCCATCTTGGAATCCGAAACTACGGACATTTTCGGAATTACCAGTGCAGATCCACAAACTAGGATAATTTTGTGATCTATTGCAAAGAACCGCATCAAAATCCGATGGCTAACGATGGAGTATCATTATTTTTAAATTTGATTTTTCCTTTTTCAGATATAACCCCTGATCAAGAATATCAATGAATAACCTTTTCTAGATCATGTTTTCATTCAAATTACAAAAGTATTGAGAGTCATCCCACAAGAGGGATGTCTAGAAACATTAATTATTTTAGTTGAACTAACAGGATTATCGTACTGAAGAACTACCAATTACCAATTACCAAAATGTCATATTTGTTTGTATATTTCTATTTATGAGTACGCTCACTCACAGAGCACTAGATCAGAAAAAAACGGAAAAGTGTTGCAAGTAACCCCGTTCGACGGTTGTCATGTCAAGCCGAGCGATCAATATTCGAGATCAGTTTCAATGTGCTTCTTTTCGTGAACCCCCCTGCGGTTAGGGGTGCTGCTGCTGCAGATTTCCATGTGTGTTTCGTTATACGTTCCTGTGCTCATTTTGTTTTTTTCTCGTTTCTCGTTCTACCTTTTCTCATCCACATAAAATGCAAAAAAAAAAACTAACGCATCATTGGAATGTTGGGCAGCATAAAGCGGTAATTGATCCATACACTACGTGTTTTTAAATGCCTCCTCAGCACACTACATGGATTTATTTATTATTTATGCGATGAACTTTATTTTTGTGTTGGACTATACTATTCCATTTCCTGTCCCAATAACCTCACCCTTTCATTGAAATGTTATCAAAGAGAGAGAAAAACAAACATTTTAAACAGCACAATGCTTTGCTATTTCAATGCACCGAGCAGAACATCACCTATTGTTTCGACGAAATTATGACTTTCACCGGATTTTAAGTTTTTCCCCGTTTTCAAACATTATTGTTTCACTTTTCCCATCGCTTCAATCAATGCATTGTTCAATCAAACTCCGCTATCGTTTCCTGTTGCTGCATGGTTTTCGATGTTATATTTATAGCAAACTGAAAAAAAAGTAGAACAGTTAAATCCCGAATGCAACACGGGATCACACACAGCCATCATCCAGTAACTTTACGTAATAAGACGGTAAGGTGAATTTGATTCTTTTTTTTTTTCATTTCCCACTCACCCATCATCGGGTGGGAGAAGCTGTCTTTGTTTTTGTTTTTTGATTTATTTTGTTTTTTCGTGCATGGCTTTATACAAAGCGATTTTGATTCCTCGGAGGTTTTGTCTAGAAACTTGTAAATTACTTGCGTATAATGCATGTGTCTAATTTAGTAACAGTTGCCAAATTTTGCTATTTGATTTAAAGTTAAATTAATTGAAAATAAAAGCATTCAAATTACTTTAATATGTCGGTTAAGGGGATTGAAATATGTAGTACAAAAATGCAAAAAAATAAAACCTTTGATTCTCAACACGTGAACACTGTTTTCATTACTTTAATATTTGTGTAAAATTATCATTCTACCCAGAGCGTAAAAATATCATATTCATGTCTCAAATTGCACCCTAACTGAGTCAAAATATTAGTCATCACGCACTGTTCCTAGCGAACATGAAGTAAACACAAATTTGCCTTCATGAATCTCTTGTGCAAGATGAGTCAACTTGTTTTGTGTTGCTTTACTTTGATCATTCATTCGTTCCAGAAAGCAGTGAATGTACGTAAGCGCAAACAACTCATTCAATTTCAACGTTCTAAAGTGAATACGAAATTACAGTCATTCAGAAAAAACCAAAACTTCTCAAATCGATCCTGCAAATGCTTTTTCTCGAACAAATGCCCCACAAACTCTGTAGCGATTTCGGTCATTGCTCCGCCTTTTGGCTTCTTTTGCCTTCAGCCATATTCGGGAATATTTGAAATCCTGTGGCAGAAAAAATCACTCACGAACGCGAAAATGAATGACTGGTTACCAGAACATTCAGTCAAGCAACCAAAATCTCTTGAGGCTCGAATAGCCGTGTGCTTTGCTGTGGTGATAATGAGTTGTGTCGAACACAAGGACAACGGAATGACTGAACACAGCAAAATAAGTAAACACGAATATATTACGTGACTGATAGAACGAAATCAAGAGAGCGAAAATTGTACACACTGAATATTTTTTTTACTCATCGTTCACGACGGGTGTCAATTTTTTCGAGCTCTGATTCTACCATCTGAACTTCGTTGCAGCATTTTTCGCTGTCTTTTAGAGTTCTGCTTCATGATGAACCAATATTGTGCAATGGGACAAAACTGACGCCAATTTGGAGGCTTTAGAGAATGTATTCCACTGTGTTGTCGTGGTCCGAAGAGCTTTTCTGTAAAAAGCCAAATCTGGCCAAAACGATATAAATTTTTGTGTGGCCTTAAGAATGCTTTTCATGACATACCTTTTGCTACAAATTCGTTATGAACTTTCTTTGTGCTTGTCACGATAACGTGTAGCTTCGCAAGCAAATGGCTTGCCCCTCAAATTTTCCTTTAAAAATAAACTTATCTTTCGTTGGGACATCTTATACAAATGTGGCCACATAAACATTTTAACTGGGCTGTTCGAAATCCAATTTCATGTATGTTTTACCGTCCAACAGTACGCATAATATTTTTTTATCTTGTCATTTTCTAGCGCTCTTCGACTGTTGATTTCTGCTTCAACGCCCTTTCTAATGGGCTCTACCGTAGATTGGACTGGTTAGTAGTAAAAACAATTACTGTACTGTCAAGGCTTGGAACATAACAAACCCTCGAGCACTTTTTCAAACAGAAGTATCTGATTTTGTTAACAAATAGGGGAAGAAACAAACTTTTTATATCAGAGATCGAAATTCTCACTCAGCTGGGTGAAATCCATGCTCTCTCTCCAGCAGGTTATCGATGAGTAGTGAACCGTTCACATTTTCATCTCGCCTTTTTCGGCTATAATTCATTATTCTCTCTCTTGCATATGCGAAAATATCTCTCTCCAAAATTCAACGAAACTATCTTCTCATGTCACATTTTTCACTGAAAACATGCTACCTGTTTCACTGAAAACATGCTACCGTATACGAGGAGCAAAAACCGAAAATAAGGCCAAGCCGGTGCACACTTTCTCTTAACAACTTTGTTCTAGCAAAAAATGTGCTGTCTACTCCTAGAGCCTAATGGTGATGAGAAATTATTTCCTTCTCAAACAAAATCATCATAGATCGTTACTCCGCGTATGGAAGAATACAAAGAATGACTATATCAGTGTATGTTTTGGTTGATTGTTTTCGAGAACGGGCGGGTAAAATGAAGAAGCGGGCTGAGGAATTTGACGTTTGAAGCAAATCGTGAACTGGCCTATTTCATTTTGCCTTCGAACTCATGCATGGAATCTCACTTATACAATATTGATTACGGAGCTGAAGAAAACATTTTCATGATCGGAAAGCAATCCGCATGCTTTTAATAAGCCCCTGCAATTCGGAACTGTATTCCATGGCTATGACATATTCTGTGTCTAATGCCCTTTCTGAAGGTATGTTCCGATAGATCAGAAGTAAGCAGCGGGATCAACTTCTAAATATGAGCAGTTTAAATTATAGATTACATACAGCTTCATCAAATGTCCCAGGTGCTGAATATATTGCTTAAAACCCGTCCCGTTCCCTACGTATGTTTGAAAAAGTACCCGAGAGCTAATCAAACTTATTCCATGTCAAAGTATAAAATGTCATGGCCTTCTTCTTCATCAAGCGACTACTTTTCAACACTCCTCCTCGATTGTTGAACACCTACTGCTTAACGAAATATTGCTGACATTTGAGGTGCCAGCGGTTTGGCAAACATATCCGTTACCATCTAATCGGTTCGACAGTAGCGAACATCGATGAGGTTTTCTTCATGTTTTCTCACTTAACCAAGTGACAAACGTCATTTTGTGTTTGCCCCAATCATAGGAATCAACATTTGAAAAGCGCGTATTTTTCTTACAAAAACTTCAAGAACTATTGATTTGTTGAAGTTAACGGCAAAGTTTGTTTACCAAAGTACGCGTCTTTGAAAGTTCTAAAACTCGTTCCAACACAACTTTACGGTAAGAATTGAAATAAAAAATTAAGAGCAAAAAAACAATTTTTTTATGGTACACCCTAAGTTGATGAGGGAAAATTGCTCTAAATCAGTCAATTTTTAAGCTACAAAAAAATTTATATATGAAAATTCCATGAAATGTTTTGCGCTACAACTTTGCCCAACAGTGTAAACGTCTATTTTTGCAAATGAAAAAGATAGTTTTTGTATTTCCGTGAAAAAGGGGACCACCCTAATTTTCATTAACATCACAAAATGGGCCTTAGTAATACAAACCATGTTGTGGAACATCACTTTGCTGTAAAGTTTCAAGTTTAGGCGCTGGGAGCATGTTTCCTCGTAAATTCGTGATCTGGACCATAGTGCAGTGGGTTGGTTGCTGATTTCTTTCTCGGACTTCACTAAGGGACATTCTCGGTTCACGTGACTCGATTTGTTGCAGCGGCGTTTCGTTTTCCACCGCTTGCTCGCAAAATGACTTCCCCGTGATGAGACTTCTCCGCTCGGTTCTGAGTCTCGTCAAGCAGCTTCCGCTTCACTACTTCCTTCGTTAATTCCTCATCGGTCCTGCTCTCCAGTGCTGTCGTAAGAGTGTCGAAAGACTCCGGCTTGCTCTTCAATGCCATATCGACTTCGAGGTTTGACTTCAGCGTTAGCCAGGCTAGAGCAAAGTTCCATGTCTTCATCATATAGATACTCCGCCTTACAGAGTTTCTTCAGCACGGACACTCTGGTGCACACAGTGGTCTTTTTGTGATGGTTTTCCAGAGCTTTCCACGTTTCACCTGCCGTCTTGCAATTTAGACGAGCGAAAGAAGAGCGGCTTTGACAGCCCCTTCTTGCTGATTGTCAGCCACAGCAGCACCTTCTTGGGGAACTTGGTGTGTGAAATGACCTTCACCTCTGAGCTTATTTCCTTCGTGGAGGAAGTGAAATACGAAGTGCCCTGCCATCCATGACGTTGCCATCCAGGGTGAGATAGGTCTCGTCGTCCATCACCACCGCTACGTTGCGATTCACCGAGAAAATCGAGTTGACCATCTTATTCAGCCGCTGCCGCTGCGTCATTGCCTGCAGCTCCGAATAGCAATGGGCATTTTACACACAAAAATCGATTCCCAAAATCGAAAAAAATCGATTCGAGAA
Source organism: Aedes japonicus (assembly GCA_034211315.2). NCBI lineage: Eukaryota > Metazoa > Arthropoda > Insecta > Diptera > Culicidae > Aedes > Aedes japonicus. The sequence continues at coordinate 43,630 of JASCZW010008188.1, forward strand.
AAAATCGACTGCGGAAGAATCGATTCGAGGAAAATCGATTTGTAATTTATATAATAACAATTTATAAATTGTCAACGCAAATTTTAGGTAATTTGTTACATTTACAGAGAGCAAATTCCATATTTGATCTTATGTTTCATTGTTCCACAGAAAACAGCTTCGTGTGAATAAATTGTCATCAGAGAGACCATAGGGGCTTATCCAGCGAACCCATGAATGTCAGGCGTGCCATGCACTCAGGTTTTAGTTTATACCTCTTATCACTTTTCTCAACTATTCTTTTTAAACGCAGACAATATATCGTAAATAAAACCGGAACGACGCCGGCAGGTAAATATTACATCGAACGGGAACACGAAAACACCTTAGCTGGTGACACTGCGAGAGGTTTGCTGTGCTAAGCGAAAGATCGGGAGCTAGGTAAAGAAATGTCATAGTTCAAGGTGTACCTAGTGCTAGGTGTGGGCGATTCTTGATATTGATCAATGTCGTTCAGAATAGGTCTGGCAGCTTGTATGTTAACATGTTGCAATCACTTATTGAGTCACTGATTATCTATTTCGTGAAAAATAATACTACACGCTAAGATAAGACTACCGAAAAAAAGGTTTTCATTTTACCGATACTTTAGGTTTTGGTAGCAAAACCTAAGGTATCGGTAAAATTTACTGAAAGAAAACGTTTCATTTTACCTATTATTTTAGTCAAGTGGATTTGCATATTTTATCGTTAGATTTTGCTAAAATTTGCTTTAAAATACTCTCATCGGGTTGCAAGCACTTTCGGTAAAAAAAACCGTAAAAAGATTAGTAATTTTTAACGTTTTTTCCTGACTTCCAACTATGCCGAAATTTCGGTAATCCATGTTTACCGATAATTTCAGTATGTGCACTTTTGTGCGGTTTCCGGTATTTTTGCCGACTTTTCCGTATTTTAGCTTGTAAAGCTTGAAAGTCGATTCTCCCACTAAAAAATCTAACAGTATAGGATCGATTCAAAATATCGATTAGTCGAGCACAAAAAATCTATCCTGTAAAAAAAGCATCGATACCGCCCATTGCTAGCTCCGAAACCAGTGGACGCGACTTTTGCTCCCTGACAAGTATGTTCATGTTCGCCAGATACTTTTTCACTGTTTGGCCGGTTGAACCGCCCCCGACCAAGCGCACGTAGCCATTTTCTCTCGGTTTTCCTCTTCAGCATCCTTTGGAGCTTCTTGTCGCTCAGGGTTGTTGGCTGTCCGGAAACGGGCTTTCTTTCGATGCTCTGATTGTTGTCTGATAGTGCCTAGATGTTGTAGATGCCGGAACGGGCGTATCCGGCGTCTACAAAGTGCCGCACGATGTCCGTTTTCGACGCGGTGGGGTGCCGTTCTTTGAACGCGCACACTTCTGAACGGAGTTGCTTCACTGTTTTTGCCATCACGGTTAGAGTTCGACTGATAGAGCTGTCAAATCTTGTCTGCTGACTCATGGGCTACTATGATTGATGCTGCATGGGTAGTTTCGTCAGTGCGGGTTAAGGTAAACCCATGAAAAATCGGCAATTTTCGTCCATTTTTTTATGCAAACGTTATTTTCGAAAACAATGCAATACATCGTCATTAATGAGGGTTATCACCTTAAACAACTAGTTGAAAATCAACGAATACAATCTTATCGACGTGGTATGAATCTAACCGGTGGCGAGCAGGTTTATTTTCAGCGTCGATGGTGGCGTGAGGTAATGATCAGTGGCGCACAAGTCTATTGTAAATCTGAATCTCTTCCTAGCTTCCTACATGTCCAATTTTGTGATTTTACAAAACCAGCTCATAGGAGAACATTTTGTGAGTTGTTGGTCTCAATTACCACATTCTGTGCTATTCTGAACTTTTCTAAAGGACTTCCCGGAGGGTTTCGAAAACCCATATACCCATATGTCCTTTCTGTATGTTCATGATGATATTGACTATGTGAACAAGTTTTCCAATTGCTACACATATTTCAGCACGCCTTCTCGTTTGTCGTTGCATGCATTTACCTGAGTTTTGATGATTCGTGTACAATAACACAGGACAACTGGGTTCTTCCTTAGCCGAAACTTCTCAACTACCTGGGTATGATTGTGCTTGCCTGTTCATGCTATTCAAAAATTTGGTCTTTATCAAAGGCTTTCAATTAATAATCGGGAAAGTGCATTTCGAACTCTTAATTGAGAAACAGACAATAAGCTTTAAATGCTTCGAATGAAGACGAGCATAGGACAATTATACATAACCTCTCAACATATAAGCATACTTAAAAAATAATAATAATAAAACGCTACACCAAGCGTTAGAAACATCTTATGGTGGTAAGCTTCTAATAATTTAACGTTCCATTAATTTGCCCGTATTTTTAAGTCGCATTGAACTGATTGCAGTTTTTGCATGAAGTAATGGCTGTTATAATATTCTTCCAAAAATTGGCGCATCCCCCTTTTCGCATTGTACGCTTGACCTAGTCTGTCTAACCATTCAGAACTCCATGCTTGCATTCAAATGACTCAGTATACTCATCCAAACAATCCTACGCCCCTTGCGTTTATCGACTGTTGACCGCCTATCTCCATGTATATACCCCTGAAAAATCGAGCTGAAACCGTGATTGTACTGAGAGAAAATAAAATCCCTGCAATATATCTAAAATTTCCAGAATCTTAAAACCATTGCTGCGCCATGAGGGCGATTATCATACATGCGACAGGTGAAGATGCAATTTATGCACTACAAAACTGTCAATAACATCTATTTCTGTCTCTATCTGTCCTATATCGATTCAGCCGTTTTGCTGATCCCAATGCCCCCCCCAGGTAATAGCTTCATCCCTCTTTTGAACCACCCTTGCTTCTAACCGAAAGCATCCCAATGCCCCTCCTCTGCATAAACACGTGTGTTGTGTGCATTTGAGCTGTTTTGTTTTTCCACCACCCCACAACATCACCGTTTTTGTCCTACTTGTACTGTCCTCATAGTTGTTCTTTATGGTGTCAATTGTGATATGTCCTCTGCCATGCATCATCAATAAGCATTCACTTAAAGTATCGAAACACAACACACTCTATCATATATAATTCATGTTTTGAAATTGAGTTGAACACAAAATACACTTTTCCGAGTAGTACCAGTTCAAGAAGTCACCTTCTCGAGGACCACTGCACACGATGTTTGTGCTCCCAAATCTCCCTGTGAAATCTTCTTTTTATTAAATGGTGGGATTTTCTCGGTTTTATTTTCCCTGTTCAATCGAAAATTAAATTCAAGCAACTTTACCATCTGGTGCCCTTTTCCTCATCTGTCGAAAACAACAAACAGCTCATCGTGCCAGCAAAGTTGCAACGAGGCCGAACTGTTGGCCAGGCAACGAATAAACAAAACCCGAACAGGGCTGGCCAACATCTGAAGGAGGCTAACAACTACCAAGATAATAACGCAGCAAGCCAAGGCTCAAGTTTGCTACGTTGGAGAAGAAATACGGTCAGATGCGAAGATCCTTCAGGGCTATCAGCACCGAGAGCGGGATATAGTGAAAGTATCGTTTTTCTCCTCCTATAAACACAGGTAACCACCATCAATCTACGATTGCAATTCAATTCAAGAGTACTACCTGCAACATCTCCCGGAAAAAGACACCGAATACAACGCGCTGGTCAAGAAGCTAAAGATCGCGTCGGCTGCATCTGAACAGGAACTCCAGGAAACTCGGCGGAAAGCGGATTCCGTTGATGCTGCCCTACGACAGTACCAGTCAAACTCACTCGTGACCCGCAAACGGCGACCGCAAAGCCCGTATTTTAAGAGCTGGTAACCGAACTGTCCGATACGGAATTCTCCGACCTATCACCCGACGGGGAAGGTGAGATGAAAGACCGCCCACCACCATTTGAGAAAACTTCCCACCAGAAGGACGACAGTTGGACGGCCATTCCCCAGCACGAATTGCTGGATAATTCGTTGAACAAGGGCAAAGTGATCTGGTGGCGAGGGAAGTCTATCAGCAAGCCTTCCGGCAAAGCGTCACAGCAATAGCGGTTCCGACTGCGCTAGACGGCGAGGAAAGTACCGATTCCACCTCAATATGCTGCTTGAGTATACCGGGCTCTACCAGCACTCCTCAGATCATCAACAGACAACTGAATAATGAAGAACGGTCAGGAGAATTCCGGTCTTCCAGTGTACGCTCAGGTGAACAAAGAGACACGTTGATCACCACCACCACAATGCCGGTCAAACTCGGCACACAACCATCCCGAACATCTACACAGAAATCCCCCGTCAGGATAACAACAAACAACTCGAGCTATGGTTCCGATCTGAATGCCTCCTCGTACGATAGCGATCTCGGCTCGTCCACCGACAAGCTAAAGGACAGCGGGGTGTCGAGCGAAAGTTGGGGTCTTGTATCCATCCAGACGGCCTAAGGGACTGAAGGGCATTACGCCACCGATGCTGGCGGAGCAACTTAAGGAACGGCTGGCCGAAGGCGAACCTGGATGATGGCTCCTCGCGGGACTCGGTGACGATTACTCGGAAATCAATCAGCGACACGTTAGCCCTGCCGTTTCGCTCTCGCAGAATCTTTCGTAGAGATCGAAAGCCAAATCAACGAAGCACAACCGAAAGGTAGGGCCCAAACTCGACCCAATCTGCGTGTTGTGTTCTCTCAATTATTATTTTTTGCTTCGATCAATTTTGCAACCAACCTATCTTGGAACCTTTCAAATCACAGCTACCTAGCGATAGGTGTTGTGTAATGCATCATTTGCTCATTTGGCGCTAACCGTGCTACATGTTGCCAGTAGAGAGAGCCAAAAGATAATTGTAGTTCTTTTTGGTGTTTTTGTTTCTACTGGCAAATATATGTACAGTTAACTCAAATGAAGCAAATGATGCATTACACAACGCCTATCGCTAGGTAACTGTATTTGAAGGTTCCAGATAGGTTGGTGCAAATTTGATCAGCAAAACGCACTGAAACGCAGGTCAGTTTTGTTGTCTTCGTTGACGGCTGTGACTCTGCAGCGCAAACGGAGCAGCTTGGGGCAGCGTATCGCTGATTATTTCAGTAATCATCGCCGAGAACTCCGCAGGAATCATCGTCAGTTCTGTCAACCAGCCGTTTCGCCGTGCTCGCCAGCATCGTATGCCGCTCCCTTGACGAATGAATACATCAACAAACTCGACTCCACAGCTGATGATGAACTGAAATACATTATCGCTGAAGGAAGCATTCAGATCGGAGACCATAGCTCGGAGAGTTGAGCAATTTATTGTCGGCAGCGTATGAATGTTCAGGATGGTGTCTTCAATTTGACGGCATTGGCTTGATGATGATGCCGCCGTCTTCGCGCAGGCGTACGCTGAAGCGAATTCTCCTGACCTAAATTATTCAGTTATCTGTTGATGATGCAGTACCAGAGCCCGGCATACTCGTAAGATATTGAGTGGAATCGTAATTTCCTCATAAGCTTTCGTCTGGCCTCGGTTTCCATGTGCTGTGACTTTTCTTGCCGGGAGGCGGATGAACCGCAAGTCACTTTTGCCTTGTTCAACGTTATCCAGCTTGGTCGTGAATACGGGGGCTGTTGTCCCAGCTCGTCGTCCTTCTGGGTAAGTGGTGGCGGTCTTTCAATCTCACCTTCCCGTCAGTGACTCGTCGAGAAATTCCGTATCGGATGATTCGATTTACCAGCCTACTGGCTCATTTGCCAGTCATTTGTGGAGCTGTACTGTCGTGGGGCAATGTATCACCGGAGTCAGCTTTCAGTGAGTTTCCTGAGTCCTGTTCTGACGCGTTATCTTTGGCTTCTTGACCAGTATCTCGTGTCTTTCCTGGAAGATATTGCGAAGGTAGCCTTCTTGGAATTGGATCTGCAATCGTTGATGAGTGGTGGAGATATGGTAGGAGAGGAAGACGTGTGATGGTCAGTTATTTCTTCTCCAGCGTAACAAACTGAGCCTGGCTGCAGCTCTGTGCCAGTGATGGCCTCCTTCTTGATGTTGGCCACACGTTCAACTCGGCCAACGGATTCGGCCTCGTTACAGCTTTGCTGTACTTATTGAGAACTCGACTGGTGTTTTATTATTTCGAGTAACGTCAGATGATGTAAAGTTAGCGAATTTGAATTTTCGATTGAACAGGAAATAAAGGCCGAGAAGGTACCATTTAATGAAGTTTCCCGCAGGAAGATTTGGGAGTTACTAGGCATCGTGTGCAGTGAGTCCTCCGGAAGATGACTTCTTGGTGTACTCAGAGAACATGTTCAACTCAATTTCAAGACATGAATTATATGTGATAGAGTGTGTTGTGTTTCGATACTTTTAAGTGGATGAGAGAGAAACCCAGACATGTGACACCGCCAAGGCTGGCCTCGGGTATTACAAGTAGGACAAAGGCAGTGATGTTATTAAGTGAAACAAATATCAAATGGAGCAGCTCCAGAATGCACAGCACACGTGTTGCTCTGGAGGGAGAGCATTGGGATGCTCAGAACAGTGGCTAGGGATAAGCTGCCTGAAGAATTGACAGGATTGTTAAAAACAGTTAATCGATATAGAGATAGATAGAGACGAAATGGGGTGTAGACATAAATTGCATACCTGTTTAAGGTAAGGATATCGCCCTCATGCAGTGTAATGGTTTTAGATTCTGGAAATTTTATATATTGCAGGGATTTATTTCTTTCTCGAATTGCAATCGCAGTTTCATTTGATTTTCAGTGCTACGGAGTAGACAGTCAAATGAATCGATAAACGTAGACGTAAGTTGTTTGGATAGTGATATACGGATCATTTGAATGCGGGAATGGAGTTCGAATTAGACAGACTGGAGTCGGCATCCCTGATACTGGCTGTTTTGGAAGAATATTATGGCAGCCATTAAAACTATCCCTCGGTTTGATGCATTTAAAATACGGGATAGGATAATGGAACGTTAAATTGTGGAAACTACCCGCACCATGAATGTTTTCTGGCAGCTGTGTCTTGATATTATTATTTTTGAGATAGCCTGTGAGAGGTTATGTATGTTGTCACCGTCTTCATTCGAGCGTGCTGTGTCTGTTTCTTGATGGAAGTTCGACACTCCCGATGATGAATTGAAGTACTTTTGATAAAGACCGGTACAGATGGCATGAACAGACGAGCAATCCTTCTGGAATTAGTTGAAGTTTCGGCAGAACCCAGGTGTCTGTGTTATTGTACGCGAATAAATCAAAACCAGGCAAATGCATGTCTGGCAGAGGCGATCTTTAGTATGTGTAACAGTGAAAACTGATTCACATAGTCAATGTCATCGTAGTACCTTCCAGAGAGGACGTAATAGTATAATGAGTTTCGAAACCTCGGGAAGTCCTTTAGAAAGTTCAGGTAACGCAGAGTGTATTGAGACCGGTAACTCACAAAATGTTCTCCCTGGTTTTAACGAGATCCTGAAATTGGGCGTAACAGGAAACTGGGAAGGATTCAATTTACAATGAACATTATACGCTGATCGTGCCTCGCGCCCATCGACGCTGAAAATAGACACCCAACAAGCCGCGAATTAGATTCATGCCGCGTCGATAATTGTGGTAGATGATAACCCTCGTGAATGACGTGCTCTGTGCCTTGTTTTCGAGGCGTAACGTTTGCATGAAAAATAGTTGAAAATACCGATTTTAGGTTTGCATAGCCCACGCTGTTGAACTACCATGCAGCATCGATCATGGCCCGTAGTCGGCGAACAAATTTGACGGATATCAATCGAACTCTAACCGTGATGTAAAGGCAATGAGCAGCTCCGTTCAGAAGTGTGCGTTCAGACGGCGCCAGCTCGAGCGGACGTCGATGCGGCGCGTTGCGCCCGTTCAATACCAAGGCACTGAAGACGGCAATCAGGCAAATCGAAAAGAAGCCCGTTCAGCCGAATATGAAGCCCTGAGCGGTAAATATATCTTGAAGAACCGAAGAAAATGGCTACGTACCTTCAAGTCGGGCAATTCAACCCGTAAACCCAGTGAAAGTATCTGGTATGGTACTTGTCGGGGGCCGTCGCGTCCATGTTTCGAATGGGTATTGTCGATGCTTTGCAGGATCGTTTTTGTGGTAATCGATGTACTGAATCGATCTGCTGTTAGCAGTGGGAATCGACTCAAGCTTTACAAACGATACGGAGAGGAATCATCCATACCGGAGCCACGCAAAGTGCGCGTACTGAAGGTGGCCGATGAGCGTAGTTACCGAAGGCTCGACGTTGGTCGAAACGTTAAACAATCTTTTGCGGTTTTACCCGAGGTGCTGGCCGATGAGGCTGTTACAGCGCGGAATTTGTGGAAATCTAACGATAAAATAATGCCGTCCACTTGACTAAAATAATAGGTAAGATGAACGTTTTCTTTCAGTAAGAGTTACCGATACCTTAGGTTTTGCTGCCACTTCCCTAAGTATCAGTGATAAAATTTCACGTGTAGTCTTATCTTAGCGTGTAGTATTATTTTTCACGGAATAGATAATCCATTGATCAATGGATGATTGCGGCAATGTTGCCTAGCGAGACCTATTCTGAACTTTGACGATGATCAGAATCATACACTAGCACTAGGTACACCTTAGACTATGACACTCGATCTTTCGCTAGCACAGCAAACCTCTGCAGTAATCACCAGCTAAGTGTTTCGTGTTCACGTTCGATGTAATGACCGGCGTCGTTTCAGTTTATTTACGATATATATACGTTAAAAAATAGTTGAAAGTGATAAGAGGAACTAAACCTGAATTGCATGGCACGCCTGACGATAAATGGGACTAATGTGCAACTCTGATGACAATTTATTTCACTGGCTTGTTACTGCAATGGAACAATGAGCAGCAGATCAAGTATGATTTGCTCTCTATGATGTATTGGAATTACCTAGGTGCGTTATTAATTTATAGGTGTTATATAGGTAAGATCGGTCCTCCGGATCATTCTTCCGCGTCGATTTTTTTTTCTCGAATCGATCCTCGATTTTGAAGATCATTTTTGTGTGTAGATGCCCGTTTATATTCGAAACGCGGGTAATGACGGCGGCCAGCAGCTGGTACTGCGGATCACAACGTAACGTGTGATGGGCGACTCGCACCGGATGGCAACGTCGTAGTGAACTTCCTCCGCGAGAGGCAAGCTCGAAGTGAAGTGTTTCACGCCAAGTCCCAGGCTGCTTAACATTGACTGACAATCGGCTTGAGAGATGTCAAGCAACAAACTCGTGCATTACTGGGGCAACGAATGAAACGTGAATCTGGAAGAGCATCTGGAACCACTGTGTGCACCAAGTATAATCGTGAAGAAGCGGAGTATCTATATGATGAACATGGAGCTGTAGCTGGCTAACGAAAACCTCGAGTCAATATGTACAATGAAGCCTTCGGCCTTCTTGACGGCGCTGGAGCGAGACCAGTGAGTCAACAGAGGAAATAGTGAAGCGAGCTACTTGACAGACTCAGAACCGGGAGAAATCTCATCGCGAGACTGAAGAGCCTCCTCAACCGTCAGTCACGTGAACAAAATTAGCGAAAATCAGCATGCCATATAGTCAGAGATCTGGAACTACAGTACTCAGCAAACTGAGGCTTGTAAAGTGATGTTCCCTGGCACATGGTTTATGTATTAAATTTACATTTTGTGATGTTATTAATTAGGGTGGTCCCCTTTTCGCGAATCAGGCTATCTTTTCATTTGCAAAATGGAACGTTTATGTTGGGCTGAGATATGTATAAACAAATGGAATTTTCATATATAAATTTTTGTAACAAAAATTGACTGATTAAACAGTTACATCCTCATCAGCAGAATTAATACCATAAAAATTGTTTTCAATTACATTTCAGTGCTTTACCGTAAGTGTGTTGGGTAGTTACCTAGAACTTCAAGACGCGTAACGGTAGGCAAACTGCCGTTAGCTGACAGATCAATAGTTCTTCGAGTTTTTGTAAGAATCGCGCTTTCAAATGTTGGTGTGGGGCAAGGCCGCAAGATAACGTTGTCGCTAGTTAAGTGAGAGAACATGAGAGAAAACGCAAATCGATGTTCGCTGCCTGTCAGACAGTGGAATGTGCAACGGATATGTTTGCTGACCGCGTACCTCGTGTCGGCAATGACTCGTTGAAATGAATTCGGCAATCGGCGATGTAGTAGTCATAAACTGATGAAGAAGACCTGACGTACATATACTTTGACATGGAATAAGTTTGATTGAGCTCTCAGTACTTTCAAGTAGCCGTAGAAGACTGGGACAGGTTAAACATTATATTCAACAAGATATTTGATGAAACTATATGTAATCTATAATTTAAATACTCATATTTAAGTTGATCCTTTTCTGATCTATCGGAA
>JASCZW010008189.1:0-54017 GCA_034211315.2 Aedes japonicus
CGAAAAAAACTCAATTAAGTTAGCTTTTTGTGGTGTGTGTGCTCTGAACTACCATTTTTTTAGCATATTGTTCCAGTCGCAGCTTTACATAAAAACCAATGCACATATTTACCAAGATGTTGCGACAGATATTCAGGGTGGCCACACAATCTTAATATAAAATTTCCCGCATTTTTCCCGAATTTTTCCCGCATTTTTGCCTTATTTTCCCGACTGTTAAGATGAGTTAATATAAATTACTCGTAGCTAAATCTCTGAGCTCCCAAACTTTTTCCAGTTTGATTTACCACCAGACACCTTCCTTTTCTTTAAAATATGCATTATTGTGCGACAGGATGAGCAAATTTTCAACAAATTTTGTCAAATTTGGCAGCTCCTTCTTGGAATGACCAATCAGTTCTAGCTAAAATTTGTCGAAACCATTTTCTTTTCTCTGGAATCCGGCAAACAACGTCAGACGGCATTGAGCACAGCTGCTCAAATTCTTCTTTCACCTTTCACACCCTGAAAAACGCAATTCGCCAAGTTTCAAACACAGTCGTGTTGCCAGATCTTCTAAGAGCATCTTCAACGGTGCTTCAAATCGTGGTTTGGATTTATTTGTTTAGACCAAACGCAAAAACATCGCTGCATCGCTGGTGTTTGTAAATTTTGTTTTATACCGGAACTTATATAAGCTTCTAAGTTTCTTACTGAACGCACTCTATAAACATTTAATTTAAAGAACTTCAGAATATCTATGAAGATTGGGTGGAAATATCTATAATGAACATGCCAGAAGTTGATTGAACTTCTCGGCAGTTGAATAAAATTATTGGAAATTTCCAGATAATCATGAAGTTTGCTCGCTGTCCTTCGAGAAGAGAAATGGTGGAACTTTAGAGAAGTTCATTGAATTGCCGAAAAATTATTAACGTTTCTGGAAACTTGGTTGAACTTCCAAAAATTTTGCTGATCATCCATGGAATAGGAACAACTTTCTGGAAATGACGGGAACTTAGAAAATTAGATTTCGCTCCCCAGAAGTTGTTCTAACTTCCAGCAGGTACATATTCTGTGATAAAAAGTAGAATATGCCACATATTTAAATAACTTACGAGAAATTGAAAAAAAATCTTGGAAGCCATGGAATTTCTGTGGAATAGTTAGCATTACCGAGATGTTGTTAAACCGTACAAGAACTTTTAATGATCTCCAAGATTGTGAATAGGTGGAAATTCTATGAAATTGATTAAAAAGTAGTTGGTTTCTTTATTCTAGTTTTGGTTGGGTTCGAAAATTTTTTGGGTTGGGTTCGAGTAGTAAGAAGTTTAAGTTCTACTTAAAACTTAAATACCATGAACTTTTGGGATGTTTTCGGAACGACTGAAAAGTTTCTCGATCACCTGGAAAGATCCCTGAAGTTCTAGAAAGCTTCACAAACTTATGGAAAAATCCTTTGAATATTTCCTAAACTTTTCGAATGCTCAAAAATCCAGTTTCCTGTTTATCTGGGACGTTTTCTGAAATTCTGGAAAATTCCTCGATCTTGGAGGAAGTTGTCTGAAATTCTTGGAAGATCACAGGACTACTGAGAAATTTCCTGAATCCCCTGAGCATCCGGGAGTTTTTTCGAGCTTCTGGAAAGTTCCCAGAACTTCTGGGAATTTTTTTAAATTTCTGAGACGTTATCTGAACCAATGAGATGTTTGCTGACCTTTTGTAAAGTTTCCTGATCTTTGGAAGAGTTCCATGATCTTTGTGAGCATTTCCTGAAGTTCTGAGAAATTTTTTTGAATTCATGAGAAACCCTGAACTTCAAGGAAGTTTCTTGAACGCTGTATATGTAAGAAGTTCTGTATATGTCTAGCAAGTTTCATGAAATTCTTAGAAGTTTACTAAACCTCTAGGAAGATCCGCAAACTGTTGAAAAGCTTCATGAATTTCTTGACTGTTCTCTAATTTTCTGGCAAGTTCCTTAGAATTTTTGGGAAGTTCCCTGAACATCTTGAGCAGTTCTATGAACTTCTGAAAAAATACCCAAAATAATCTGATAAGTTTTCTAAACTTCTGGAAGCCCCCTGAATTTCTGGATAGTTACCTGAACTTCTGTGAAGAACCCTTCACTTTTGGAAACTTCCCTGAACTCGTGGTACGCTCCTTGAATTTGTGCACAATTCCCTGAATTTCTAGGAAACAATCTGAATTTCAGGAAAGTTGTCAGAACTTCTAGGAAAAACCCTTAATTTCTGGAAAGTTCCCTGATTTTATGGTATGTTCCTTTGACATCAGGGAGAATAGCTAAACCTCGGGAAAGTCTAAGTCAAATCTAAGAAGTATACCGAGCTTCTGATAAGTTCCCTGAGTTTCTGAGTGCACTCATAAGATTTTTTTCGAACTTTTGGGAGATTTTTGTCTACCAGTTTCTTCGCTTTTCTGATATTGAGGGCGTAAATACTGCGGGCCGTAAGTCTTAAGGACAGATTTGCGAAAATTCCTCAGGGTCACCAACCCCCAAGTTTTCGTCGAGAGAACTACCTGAGGACATACGCCAACATCCGTTAGGCTGCAGTGCACCTATGTAACACTAAGGCCAACATATCCAGCTGCATCGCAACAGCTGGAAAATGTAATCAGGTGACTCTAGTTGTCGCATAATGTCTAGGATCATATCCCTTTGCATTCTGAAACGTCGCAGTAAGTGCTTTTTGTCATAGGTTGGCGTGGCGCTATCTGTCACTATCAGCACTATCTTATATCGTTTAAATGAGATGCATGCATTCACACACTCACCACCACTCAAACCAATCCATGGTAAAAAGTTTGCGAAAAATCCTCGGTCTCTGAAAAAAACAAAACTTCTGATCTCTGGATATTGTATGATTGACAAGATGATAGGTGTTGGTGGGTTTAACAAAAAGAAATACTAAACCGGTGCGGGGAACGCAAAGTTGGTCTGTTTTAGCTGGTTCATTTTAAGTTTGCTGATGCAAATCAACTATAGAGATGTTAAAATAGACCACCGCTGAAGATGCTCTAAGCGGTACGTTTTGAACAGGCTGAACAATGAGATCGGTGGACCGAGTAAATGACAAAAACGCTACTCAAATCATTTAAAAAAGGTGTGAGTATGGTTCCTTCCATATGGCAAAAATTCCCGATGACTTTTGAAATTCCCGCCTTTTTCTCGCATATTTCCCGATGATTTTGGATTCCCGCATTTCTCCCGTATTTCCCGATTTTCCCGAGTCTGTGGCCACCCTGGATATTCACTATATCTTTATCTCTATGAAAACATTAATAATATTACGCACAGCACTTGATCAATTATTCTCAGTTTGAATGGATATAATACACAGCACGACTTTCGTAGTGTTCCCAAAATGCAACGCGGTGTAGTGAAATATTTATTTCAATATTTAAATTACTTTTACGAAAACGTTTTACCGTGAATTAAAAAATAGACTCTTTTGATATGGTACGCTTGCTTGTTGTTTTGCAACCACATGTTGCAAAACATGTTGCTCTGAATAGAAACATCATCGGTGCAACTGCTAGGAACGACCCCAATGTTTACGTTGCTGGGCGACATCTATGATCTGGTATATTTGACAGACCTCATGTTGATATTAACCCCCTTCATGATTGTCTTCAATCGCAGGCGGTTTTAATATTTCAGCGCCAACATTTGATTCGATTGAATCTGCGATTGGAAACAAAAGCTTTGTCTCCTAATTTATCGGAAATTGAATACAATTCCTTCAAATTGAACATATCAGCGGATAGAGATAAAGCACCTCTTCCTTAAAGAGTGCTTAATTTGTATTTGTGACCTTTTGTTCAAGAGAAAATGGCTACGAAAGCCATTGTTTACAAAAGCAGATTCGCCCTAATCTAATGTTCGCACTGATTTCATCTTTCATAAGAACGTACTTAAAATTTCATTTCGTTCTATCAATTCATTCTTCGTTTTCAAGCTATTTGAAGTTGACGTGTCAATGTATTGTTAAACAATGGAATAATACGAATATCGTGCTGTGATCAAATTCTTTGTTTCGGAAGGCAGCTACTGAGATCAAGCAAATATGGAGAAAGGGGCGACTCCGGTGGAGATATTAGCATCCATACCTGTTACGCCAAGATCACAAGTTCGAATTTCACCCCCGGACAAGTTACGAAAATACCCAAAAGGTATTTGAGTGACTACGACGGGAGATAAACCAGCCCTGGGCTCGATGATCAAGGAACTTAAAAAGACTCACTAAAGATGGTTAAAATATTGAAGGAGTCTTCTCTTTCAGTTCCAACCGTGATCTGATGGATTTTGGAGTTAAAGCGTGGCCGTACAAGCGTTGGAGACGATCAAGCTCAGACCGTCCAAAAAGAGCATCAACACCAGACATCATAGCAAAAATACAGGATATGGTAGAAGTGATAGCTGACACCATAGACAACATTTGGTGCGATTTCGAAGGAAAAAAAGGATTTTCTACGGCGATTCATCACTATGGATGAGACTTGGGTCCACCAACATGACCCTGAATCAAAACAAGAGGCTAAGGAGTGGTGTGAACTGAGAACTTCGGCTCCGAAGCAAGTTCGTGTCCAGAAATCGGCCAAGAAGGTGTAAGCGTCAACGCGGCTGGGTAGCTCAGTGGTTACCCGTTCTGCTTACTGAGCAGATGGTCGGGAGTTCAATCCCAGGCCCGTCCCCTTCCTTGCCATTTGTCACTTGCCTCTTTCTATCCCCACTAGATTTAAAATAAAAAGCAGTCTACTGCGCTCGCTTTCATTGATCGCTTCAATTACCACAGTGCATCCATGATCTAAAAATAAACCTGCTCGCTCACAATTATTCTTCCTTGGCAATTGTAGAGATGGTGCTCACGTCTTCTATAACAACGATTGTCAAACTAATCATCTTCTTCCCTCCCAAATACCGTGAGGACGTGGCGCCGGTACTGATCTATAAATAGATTTGTGGACTTTGTACATGAAGATTTAAAGCTACTCCAAGCTCCATCATGTGGTTCTCTGTGCAGTTACTAGTTCGATCAGTAAAGGAGTAGCAACTACGATATTGCACGGTCTTTTTTAAAGAAATCGGCCAAGAAGGTGTAAGCGTCAGTTCGTTGGGATGCAAAAAGGAATTTAGTTGATAGATTGTCTCCAAACTGGTGAGACAATCAACTCTGATTATTTTTGTGACCTATTGGACCAGTTGGATAAAAACATTTGTGACCCGGTATGCAGAAGAAAAAATTGTTTGTCATCAAGACAATGCACCTGCTCACACAGCTCAAGAACCATCGCAAAAATCAGTGGATTGTGGTACGAATTATTGCAGCATCCAGCCTATTCACCAGATTTAACTCCTTCTGACTTCAGGCTGTTCTCACATCTCAAAAACTCCTTCGTGGAAAGCATTTTTCATCAAACGAAGAGGTTGTAGCCGTCGAAGAGTATTTTGCAGGCCTTTTCAGGTTGTCACTTCCGTGATGGGAAAACAAAGTTGGAAGACCGTTGGGTTCATCTTTTTATGGGAGACTATACTGAGCAATAAAGTGATTTCCTCCAAAAATGTCGTTTTATCAGTACGGAGAAAAATTCGTGCTAAGAACACGTGAATTGCAGTCATGAATTCGAGAACAAGCAATAATAAAGGGTGTCCACAGTTAAATTGCATCACTTTCAATAATCTGTAACATTTCACCCCTTGGGTCACTTTCAACGAAATCTTGCGGTGAAATAACCACAGTGTGTAAAATTTTGGGCTATAATGAAGCATGAACTTCCTAAGCATCCTAAAGTTGTCACTTTAGAACAGAAAATGTTGAAGTCATGGTTGATAGCGGAAAAAATGTCGGTCCAAATGTTGTACAAAACCTTATGTGTGGTATTAAGAAGAAAGCTCGGGCTTTTGGATTTGGTAAAGAAATACAGTGAAATAAAAATACTTACACCGTGTCCAATATATTTTCATACAAAATAAAACTTATTGATAACTTTACCTATTATATTGCCATCATTATATTGATCAGTATTATCAACTACAGCATATGTTTTGGAATAACACCGCCTTTAACCTTTTTGGCCAGCTCCAGACGTTTTTCGAAACCGTCTCAGGTGGCACGCACGACTTCCATCGGCATTTCGTCTCAAATTCGGTTGATTACGATTTTGAATTGTGTCATGTTAGACGCCCTGTGGTCATTTATCTTCGCCAGCATGTATGGCCATACGAAATAATCCAAGGGATCCAGATCTGGTGAACTGGGAGGTCATTCATTCTTGTCCAAAAAGTCGGTCAAATTTTCTCGGCACCAGCAACGAGATTTGAAGTATGTGATGGCACTCCGTCCTGCTGAAACACATAGTGATCATCTTCAAACACCTCTTGTATATATGGCTTGACAACTTTCTTCAAAACATCCGTTTTATAATATACGGCATTCACTTTAACACCTTTTTCGATGAAAATTAGTGGTAATTTGTCTCGCTTTCAAATTCCTCCCCAAACCATCACTGACGCTGCAATTTGGAACCGTGGAATATTCCTATCACTCTCTGGAGTTCTTGAAGAAAGAGCCCACAATCTGTCGTTCTGGACATTGTGGGATTGTTGCAAGACGAATAACTTTTCGTCGGAAAAGATAAATTCTTCCCCATCAAGCCGCGACAAAAGCAGACTTGCTCTTTTGAGTTGTTTCTGTTTGGAAGGTCCGAAACTCCCTGAACTTTACGTTTCTTGAAAGCTTGGAATCCGAGGTCATTTTGCAGTATATTGTGCATTGACGATCTCGAAACATTCAGATATGTGGCCATTTTACGTACAGAGCGCTGTGATTTTCGTCTAATCCGTTCCCTGACAACTTTAACAACTCGTGCAGTCCGCACCGTACGAATACGAGAGGATCTCTTCCGGTCATCCAACGAGCAGATGTCACGGTACCTTCGGATGGTTCGGTACACAAAATCCCGCTTTACTCCGAGGTTTTTCAAATTTCTGAAAATAGCGCCCGGTCGCTCACCGTTCAAAAACTTGTTATCACCATAGCACGAAACTCCTTCATCGCTGGTAAAAGATAAACACCGAATGAAAACAATCGGACATAACCTAAAAGCGTTTGTATAAACATAATGCAAAACTACACCAACACATACGTGAAGCATGTTGAGTAGTTGCACGACTCCAATGCAAGGAAAAAGTGTATGAGAATATATTGGACACAGTGTAAACCAAGATTATACATTGTATTTTATTCTTTGACTATTTCATGACAATCGGTTGAGATACTTGTTATTGGGGACGAGTTTAAAGTGATGCAATTTGACTGTGAACACCCCTTACACCATAAACTGAATCACGTTTAAAGGGAAAAATCCTGACAAAGTAAACTAGTTCACGGTCTATTTTCATTTTAGGTAACGATTTTTTCAGTGTAGAAGTCGTTCAAAGGGAATCCGATCGGCACAGGACGAAGGATGTTACAATTGTAGTACAATTGAAGAGGAGTGGTGTAGTCATGAACTGAGGACATTCGGAGGAATATTGTTTGTCAGGTAATGTTAGGAATGACATTTTCCTAAGACTATAAAATAAATAATCCGCATTGTTTTAAGTGTCTACTGAATAATTCTACTGTACCATGAATATAATCAGTAAACACTTAACAGCGACACAACACATAACAGTTACACATGAGATTAACACCGACCACATGTTAAACTGAATGGCAACGATAAACCAATGACGTCTACTAACTTCTGGAGTTAGTGTCTTTTCGTTTTGGATTATTCTGGCTCATAATCTTGAATTGCTCAGAATTCAGTCTGACTCCAAATCCGTGGATAACATAGGATAAAAGTAAGTCATCGGCCAGATGAGGATTATATCAAACTGGTTCCGTTCCAAATATATCAGTATCCGTTTGAATATTAGCAGAAGTTCACCACTTTCCTGTATCAGTTCATAATATTTTCTCTGAAACTGATTGACTCATTTGTAGATAGCAGAAAACTGAGATGTAACCGGAATAAGTCGTCCCGGAGATCCAATCTCAAACTTGTCCCAAGTCCCGCATGTAACTTAATTACAGTTATGTACTAAGCTGCGCATTTCGAACTGACCGCACTGAAGCATGATGAAAGCGTTGTTTAACATTATACTTTTTCCACGCAACCAAGTCGCATGTGAGCAGGCCTGACTTCATAGTCTTCACCGTGGTCGTCGTCATCACCGGTCAAACTATGTAATTAGATTCATGATGCGTTTCTAATCAGCCTCTTCTTGCTTGCTTCCCGTGCAGGCTCATACCTACATCGTCGGGCGACGCTTCACCCATCATCCATGTCCAAACACTGACCGACCGTTCGACCGAGGAGGTGGAGATCAGTTTCACTTTCATTGTAGGTAGGCACCCAGTTGCGGTCGGTAGGCATTAGTAAGTGTGACAAAAAAAAGAAAAAGAAGAAGAAAAACGGATGAAAGGAAACGATTGGAGGAAGAAAATGATAACTACCACCTCGGCTGATTAGTTGACGATCATGATGATGATGATGATAATGATGCTGTCGTCTAATCGCTCATCACAGACGGTTTCCTTCGGCTGATGAGCGCTGCACAAAAGAGAAAAACCAACTCATCAATAATCAAACGGTGATCGATCTCCCAGTCCGGGTCATCGCGCTTCAGGTGACAGTCGGGGCCGTGTTATGCGATAGGTATGTATTTAATTATGTAACGTGCAATTGATGGATGTTATTGCCTTTGCAACATTGTTTGTTGGTTTGCCGTTTCGCACTTGTCCAAAAGCAAACCCGGCAAATGGGTCTAAATTTCCAAACTCCGAAATCAAAAGTTTACATCCAATCTCTCTTCAATTTCCGTAATGACTCCTCGGGCGGAGAAAAAAAATCCCATAATCACGGAAACAACGTATCATTATGATCATTACTTCTCTCCCTTCTCGATTTGTGGATTATTGCACCTTAATTTCCGATGGGGTATCATTCGCCTGTAATCGAATAATGTTGCTTCCACCTGGGTCTCCCCATCAGCGGTTCGCTTTCATCGCGTTTGGTTCAAAGAAGGGTAGATTCGAACAGCAATTAAGAGATTAAGCTGCGGAGATCCAGCCGCCAAATGACAGTTTATTTATATCGATCTCCGCATGCCGATGCCACAGTGACCTACATATTTTCTGCGTTGAGTTTTTGGGGTTCGGTGTGTGCTCTAAGCTGCGTAGACACTTTAGTCTTATTTAGTTTTGCGTTTCCGGGATGTATAAATTGGTATTGAATGGGTTTGTTCGATTTTGGAACGAAAAATGAAATCTGAGCGGCTGACATAAATTTAGTTGTATGTTATTTAGACCGGATGAGATGTTAGATTTATTGTTTTATTACGCCGTGCTCTTTGTGGAGATGATACAAGATTTGGGTCACAGCGGGAAACGCTAGTGTGAAGTTGTGGAATTATTCACGAGGGCTTGAAATTTATTCTATCCACGCCTAGGAATTTTTATCTATGCGTTGAAAAAGTAAAGCTCAATGATTTACGTGATTCAAATGAACACATATGGACTGCTGGATGGTAACAAGTGTTTGAGTACCTATTGAAAATATTGATTAGGAAGGTTGTTCATTCAAAATCGCATGGGAAATTACTATATGATTGCCTGTTGCCGAAGTCCCATCTCCATTGGCGAAAACATGTCAGCATAATCCAGCCCTTCACTTGTTTGTAAACGAATGCATTCCATATGAATTCATCTCTACCTCTGAAGTGATGCGTTATAACTTCAGGAAAACTGACTTTACAAAATGAGCCTCCTTGCATCTCCAATCAACTGGGATGATAGATTTCAAAACTTAACATTTGAAACAACGGTCGATGTTTATACTTTCGTTGTTCACTTCGCCATAGATCAATTTACACCAGAAATCGTCTGCAAAACTCCAAAGTATCCTTCCTGGTCAAATAGAAATGGTAGAGGTCTAAAGCCAGCTAAAAGATCTGCTCTTAAACAATTCTCAAAGAGCCGTAACTCCTACACGCGGTCATATCCGAAGCAACATTGAAGATTTTATCGTAGGTTTTTTTTTGCACTCTACAGGGTGCGCCAGAAAATAATGCGAGAATTTATTCTATATCTTTCAAATCCCATTTTCAACTAATTCAAGCAATAATATCAACATTTTCGAGTGCAGTTACCTTTATAAAGTCCTTTCAAACAAATTTATTCAATGTGTCCTCCATTGTTATTAATAACTTCCTCGAGCCGACGCCGGAAGCCAGAGCATGCCTTTCGGACGTATTTAGTCCTCCGACATTGACTGGCATATGCGTGTTATGGTTGACTTCAGGGTTTTCACACAAGGGTGTGATGTTTTGCAGGCTCGTGCTTCAACATATGCCCAAATCGAATAATCTAACGGACTAAGATCTGGACTGCTAGGGGGCCACAAATCCTTCGGCCAAAACTTCATGTTATCGTACAACCATTGTTGGGTTCGATTGGACGTATGACACGGCGCTCCATCCTGCTGTTGGACAACGTTTTGGTCCTCGGAGAAGTTGGCCTTCACTCAGGGAAGCACTTGGTCCTTTAAAATGCCGATATACACTTCGGTATTGATTTTAACTCCAGCATCAATGAAAACAGGCGGCATTTTCAAACCGTTGGACACCACCAAGTCAAACATCATGACACCAGCCGGTTGTTTGGTTTGAAATTTGAATTTTACTTTTTCCGGATCGTTCTCCATTATCTCCGGTGCAATCGATGCTGAAAAGCTTTTCGTCGGAGATCAGGATTATCATTTTTTCCTTCTTCAACACGGAAAGCAATCTCATGGAACGAGTCACTCGTAGTTCCTCAGCCCGGTCCGTAATCAAGTGGCGTTTTACTCTGGCTCTGGAAGATGCATGCAAGTCTTCTTTGATGACTCTCCGCATGGATTTTTTCAAAATATTGGTTTCCTTTGCAAGTATTCTTATGGAACGCACCGCGTTGCAAGCAATTTTTGCACGGGCCGATTTGATCACGTTAGGCGTGTGTGCAAACCGCGAACGTCCGCTTTCCAGCTTCCGCTGCTTATAATCATCCTGCAAGGACTTTTTTATGCGGTAAACTGTTCCCAAATAGCACCCTACCACCTTGGCAATCTCTATCGGCCTCTTCTGGGCGAGCAACAAACTGGTGATCACTTCTTTCGTGAACATTTTGACGAATTTGCAATAAAATAAATAGACTGTTTGGATGCAGCACTTGAAAGTACATAAACAAATACACTTCCGACAGAAATTAGTCATTAGCTACACAAATTAACCCAATACTCAAGTTTGAATATTTTCGCATTATTTTCTGCCGCACCCTGTACAAGTTTTAATCGTGGTCTACAGAACCTTAATAAAACACGCATTGTGGCTAGGGATTTCATCGCTTGCAAAAACAGATACATACAGCTTAACAAGTAATTGTTGCGTAGCTACTTGCAGCAGACTTAACGAAATCTTAAACTAAACCTTTGAAAATTATGGTCTTACATCGACGAACAACGGAAGGAGATAGGACTACCCACAATCATGAAGTTTGGCGAGAAAGAAGCTTCCTCTCTGTCGTCCATAAGCGACCTCTTCAGGGAACAGTTCTCAGCAGTATTTACAGACGACACGCTTGACCATCATCAGTTGTCCGAAGCTGTAGCCAATGTTCCTCCACCTCCTGCCATTAGTATTGTATTACTATTGTATCCGCTTGTGCTCGCTTGAAATGTTCTTCAAATCTCGGCCCTGACACCATACCATCCATTGTGTTGAAAAGGTGTAGTAAAGGGTGTCCACGATGAAATTGCCACACTATGAAATTGCTCTAACTTTTTAACCGTTGGGTAGAATTTAATGAAAATTTTGGTGGATTTAGTTCATAGTGCATTATTTACATCCTGCAAGTCCTGTGATCAAAACTCGCGGAAATGGAGTCGAAAGAACAGCTCGTGCGTGATAAAATCTTGCGCATTCATCACGAGAACAAGGATCTCTCGCATCGTTCCATCGCCAAAACGTTGGGAATCGCGAATTCCATGGTGTCACGAGTGATTAAGCGGTTCGAGGAACGGTTGACCACCGATCGGAAGCCCAGAAGTGAAGGAAAAAGTATTCCGTACAACACCAAAAATCACAACCGCGTAGTTGGGGCCTTCAACCGAAATGCGAACGCCTCCGTTCGGGATGTGGCTAAGAAGCTGCACCTAAGCCGAAGTTTTGTCCAGAAGGCCAAAACTACGGCTGGGCTTCGAACTTTCAAGGTACAAAAGGCCCCTAATCGCGACGAGAAGCAGAACAAGTCCGCCAAAACCCGTGCCAGGAAGTTGTACCTCAACATGCTGACGAAAGTTGAATGCTGCATCATTGACGACGAAACATATGTGAAGGCCGACTTCAAACAGATCCCCGGCAACCTGTTTTTCACGGCCAAGGATAAGTTCAGCGTTCCGGAGCATGTCCGCACTCAGAAGATGTCCAAATTTGCGAAGAAATTCCTGGTTTGGCAAACCATCTGCACGTGCGGGAAGCGGAGTGCACCTTTCGTGACCCAGGCACGATGAACGGACAGGTGTACATAAAAGAGTTCCTCCAAAAACGGCTGCTTCCTCTCCTGAAGGCCCACGACGTCCCAACAATCTTCTGGCCGGATTTGGCCTCATGCCACTACTCCAAGGACGTGCTGAAGTGGTATGCGGACAATAAGGTCAATTTCGTGCCGAAAATGTTCAACCCTCCCAACACTCCAGAGCTCCGCCCCATCGAGAAGTACTGGGCGATTATGAAGCAGCACCTTCTTAAACGACCTAAGGTAGTGAAGACAGTCGAGGAACTGAAGAAAGTTTGGGTTTACATGCAAAAAACGGTTGATTCACAGGTTGTGCAGAATCTTATGGCTGGGGTTAAGGCCAAGGTGCGGGCATTTTCGTATGGACTGTAAATAAAATACGAGTAAAATGGTAAAATGAAGTTTAATAGTTATTTCTCAATCCCTGAAAGTTTGATGGCAATCGGATGAAAAATCGAATTTTGCGAATCAATTTTGTGTGTGGCAATTTCATCGTGGACACCCTTTAGTCCTCCGAAATTGACTGGCATATGCGTGTTATGGTTGACTTCAGGGTTTTCACACAAAGGTGTGATGTTTTGCAGGCTCGTGCTTCAACATATGCCCAAATCGAATAATCCAACAGATTAAGATCTGGACTGATAGGGGGCCACAAATTCTTCGGCCAAAACTTCATGTTATCGTTCAACCATTGTTGGGTTTGATTGGAAGTGTGACACGGCGTTCCATCCTACTGTAGGACAACGTTTTGGTCCTCGGAGAAGTTGACCTTCACTCAGGGAAGCACTTGGTCCTTTAAAATACCGATATACACTTCGGTATTGATTTCAACTCCAGCATAAATAAAAACAGGCGGCATTTTCAAACCGTTGGACGCCACCAAGTCATACATCATGACACCAGCGGGATGTTTGGTTTGAAATTTGAATTTTACTTTTTCTGGAACGTTCTCCATTATCTCCGGTGCAATCGATGCTGAGAAGCTTTTCGTCGGAGAACAGGATTATCATTTTTTCCCTCTCCAACAAGGAAAGCAATTTCTTGGAACGAGTCACTCGTAGTTCCTTGACTCGGTCCGTAATCAAGCGACGCTTCACTCTGGCTCTGGAAGATGCATCCAGGTCTTCTTTGATGATTCTCCACATGGATTTCTCCGAAATATTGGCTTCCTTTGCAAGTTTCCTTATGGAACGCACCGGGTTGCGAGCAATTTTTGCACGGACCGATTTGATCACGTTCGGCGTGCGTGCAAAGCGCGGACGTCCGTTTCCTGGCTTCCGCTGCTTATGACCATCCTGCAGGGACTTTTTTATGCGGTAAACTGCTGCCAAATGGCACCCTACCACCTTGGCAATCTCTTTCGGCGTCTTCTGGGCGAGCAACAAACTGGTGATCACTTCTTTCGCAAGCATTTTGACGAATTTGCAATAGAACAACTAGAATGTTTGGATGCAGCACTTAAAAGTAAACATAAACAAATACACTTTCGACAGAAATTAGTCATTAGCTACACAAATTAACCCAATACTCAAGTTTAAACATTTTCGCTTTATTTTCTGCCCCACCCTGTACAAGTTTAAATCGTGGTCTAGAGAACCTTAAGAAAACACACATTGTGGGTTGGGATTCCATCGCTTGCAAAAACAGATACATACAGCTCAACAAGTAATTGTTTCGTAGCTACTAACAGCAGAGTCAACGAAATCTTAAACTCAATTCTCGAAAATTCTGGTCTTACATCGACGAACAACGGAAGGAGATAGGACTACCCACAATCATGAAGTTTGGCAAGAAAGAACCTTCCTTTCTTTCGTCCATAAGTGACCTCTTCAGGAAACAGTTCTCAGCAGTATTTACAGACGAATCATATGATACTATTGAATCACATGATACTATTGAATATGCTTGTAATCGCTTGAAATGTTCTTCAAATCCCGGTCCTGACGGCATACCATCAATTGTGTTGAAAAGGTGTAGTACTGCACACTCGATTCCGTTGACAACTATTTTCAACCACTCTCTTTCATCTGGATCCTTTCGAAGTATTTCCAAGGAATAATTTGTTGTCCCTGTGCATAAAAAAGACGATAAACGTCTAAACTATTTGAGCTGATAGTTTTTGACTTTCTGAAGCACCATTGCACAGTAGGCAAAAATGGATCTAAAATTCCATTAATTTAGACGGCGCAGGGTAGGAGTCCTGAAAAATAGCTGATCTTATGAGACAAAATGCGGGGAATCGAATGGTGTTGGTTTCATTTGGGGTTGACCACAGTAAGTATCCCATTTTGCCCATTTCTCCTCTCATTTTGGATGCAAATTAGAATTATTACCTAAAAATTAAACTTGGTACTACCATATTGAATCCAAATGCACTGCAAATTTGCAAACAAAGCTGAAAAACTGTAGGGAACAAATTTTACTTTGTTCGGATGCCAGGAAGTGGTTCGGAAGATTGGCGTCAATAATATTGCTCTTACATGCACTGTTCTTACATAAAACTGTCTGAAAAATCGAATGGTGATGGTTTCGTTTTGGGTTGACCACAGTAAATTGTCCATTTTACCCGATTTCCCTTAATACTTGAAAAACCTCATATGCCATGCTGTTTTGAGGATCGGCACTGGTAATATTGGTAAATGGGTATTTCGAAACAACTGGCCAATCATGTGAGGTTGATTAGCAGCTTAGCCGTTTCTTCAAAGCAGCTCGATGCTCAAAAGGTTAAGCAGTTGTACCACAAAATGGAAGATCTCATCATGACATAATTCAACTATGTGAGATAATGCTGACGACAGTTATTCAGATTTTAAAGGAAGCGAAGACAATGATGCGTTGTAGAGCAAACTTTAAATGTCGATTTACATTAGAATGAACTTTTTTTATTTCATAATGTATTTTATTTATGAGATGTACAATCTTCAATTTAATCTAATGTAAAAATGGCAATCTTTTAAACTGCATGATATATGAGTTTTTTCTAAAGTCTGATAGGGTAAAATGGACCACTTCCTTTGGTCAGCCGTAAATGAAACCATCACCATTCGATTCAACGGAAATTTTTACAAAAATAAAGTGCAAGTGAGCGTAATATTGCTGGCGCCAATTTGCAGAACCGCATGGTACCGCATTTTTGAAGTAACTTTGAAGGGAAATCGGGTAAAATGGACAATTTACTGTGGTCAACCCTAAATAAAACCATCACTATTCAATTTTCCAGACAGTTCTTCGTAAGAACAGCGCAAGTAAGAGCAATATTACTGGCGCCAATCTTCCGAACCACTTGGCATATGAGCTAATGCATGTTTGAGGGAAAATCGGGTAAAATGGACCACTTCCTGGCATCTGAAGAAAGTAAAATTTGTTCCCTACAATTCTTCAGCTTTGTTTGCAAATTTGCAGTGCATTTGGGTTCAATATGGTAGTACCAAGTTTAGTTTTTGAGTAATAATTCTAGTTTGCATCCAAATTAAAATTCTATTTCCCGGGAAATTCCGGGATCCCGGTGTGAATGCGCAAATGGCTGGAATCCCCCAGCACGGTATAATACTGGATGCCGCAGACTTGGGCACTTCTTACCTCTGAAGCGGTTGGAGCGAAAAGAGGATGAGTCAAGATGGAAGACGTCGAGGCCTTCGGTTTTGGCGATGCTGATGCTCGTGTGAGTTCAGCAACAGTGCTCCCGGATTGAAGGATTTCAATGACACATAAAGCACAAGGTTAACGACTCTTCCACACTAGCGGTAGTGTAGGCCACACACAATCTCACAACGAGTTTTCTGCTTTCTGCAGCGTTTGATAATATCAGCCATGAAATCGTCTTGGTTTCTCTTCGCTTGCCAGGAGCCTGCGCTTGCTGCCCTGTACCGCTGAGCTATTCGACACCATGCAGGACAATACCGATATAGCTATAGAGGTTTTCTTGCAGACGTATTCGACGTGACTGGTAAATGAAAACTTATCGTCGATCATAACCCCCAAGTACCTCAAAGACCTCTTCGATTCAAATGTGCAGTTACTTGCACTAATCGTCACATGCTGCTCCGATTTTCGGATGTTAGCAACCATGACCTCGGTTTTATGGTGGGCTAGCTCCAGTTTCTCTCTACAATGCCAATGTGTGAGGCCGTTTGCTCCACCTCTTCGATGAATTCACCACATATCTTTAGGGTGATGTCATCTACAAACCCGACGGTCTTCACCCCGTTCGGATATTCAAGCCGTAGTACCTCATCGTACATCGTGTTCCAGAGAACCGGGCCCAGGATTGAATTTTACGGGACGCCTGTGGTGATCTGAACACGTTTCTGGCCTACCTCTGTAGGCCAGAAACGGCCTGGCGCTAT
Organism: Aedes japonicus; assembly: GCA_034211315.2. NCBI lineage: Eukaryota > Metazoa > Arthropoda > Insecta > Diptera > Culicidae > Aedes > Aedes japonicus. Next base: position 16,943 of record JASCZW010008189.1, read on the forward strand.
TGAACGCATTTCGCACGCCAAGGGTGACCACAGCACAGTAGCGGACACCTCGCCTCTTGCACTGCATTGCCACTTCGGCCTTCTTGGTGACGTTCAGAATGGCATCCACCGTCGATTTTCCTTTACGGAAGCCAAACTGATTGTTGGACAGACCCCCTATACCCTCCGTGTATTTCACCAGTCTGTTGCATATAACCCTCTCGAGCACTTTACCTGCTGTATCCAACAGGTATATAGGTATATATGCCAATGGGTCCACTGGTGGCTTCCCTGTCTTCGGAAACAATACTAGAGAGTGGATTTTCCAGGCGTCCGGGAAGACGTCCTCGTCCAAACATCTTTGCATTGCCGCTCTGAACATTCCGGGCGCCAGTGAAATTGATGGCCACGTTCGGTATACCGTCAGGTCCTGGCGCTTTGTTTACCTTCAGCGATTTGCCTATCGCAATGAGTTCTTCATTTGTAACGGTCCCTTCTTCCCTTTCGTCCACGGTGCCGTTGTCGTGGGCCAATTCTTCCGGAGGCCAGGTCATAGCTCGGAAAGGGTTTTCTAATGATGTAATAGCTCTGGTGATTGCTCGTTGGAGCTGTCGTGCCCTTGATTTTGGCCTTTTCCACTCAATAGGCGCGTTGGTTTTCGAGCACAGACCCTCAAAATAGGCTCGTCTGCTGGCCTTGATTTCTTTCTTAAGTGCAGCCTTACCGGTGGCTAGCACTAAGCGGCGCTCTATTCTTTCAGATTCCGATTGTGCCCTTTGAATCCTTCCTCTAGCTCGGTGGCAGGTTCTCCGGAGGTCGGCGATCGTCTCTGTCCACAAGTAAACCAGCAACCTTCCATCCCTAGATTTGACATTTCTGGGCATGGTTACGTCACACATCCGTGTAAGGAGTGCTACGAGTTGATTACCGCCAGGATCTGGGGTAGCGCTCAATCTCTATTCCCGCTATAGCGCCTTTTTGAATACTTCTTTATCGAAGTACGACGTCCTCCATCTAGCACTGTTAATGTAGCTTTAAGACGCGAATTAGTATAGCAAACAGGGGTATACCACAAAAGTTCAACTCAGTGGACGCAGTGGGTCTACCCCCAACAAAACAAAAAAAAAACTAGCACTGTGGGTGTTGTCATCCTCCACAACCCAGTTGTTCAACAGCCCTGGGCTGCGGAACGTCACGTCGATAATCAACTCTGATCCGTTTCTATGGTAGGTACTATAAGTGCTATTGAGGTATTGGTAGGTACTTTGGTAGGTTTGAGGTGGACACAACCTCCTGGACTGGGAACTTGCCCTTCATGCGTAGTTCCACCTTTTTAGACCTATTCGCAACCCAGCTTCCGTTACCGGCAGGGATACGGTATGGGTCGTATATTATTGCGATATCCGTTCCTGACTCGCGAACTGCCTGACACAGCAGGTGCTGAGCAGCCCCACAGTGGTTTAGGGCCGGGTCTGCGGCGACAACCGTCAGTCATATTGTTGCCAGTTGTGTCCCGCGTGGATCCATGGTATGGCAGATGTGGCCACCTCGACCCCACACTGGGCCTTGATGGCCGTGGAGCCAGTCCCGACACTACGCTTGCATATGTCTCTGGACCCATGAGACCGTCAAACACCAGCTGTTTCGTTGAGACTGCCTTGCCCACTACCACGGTAGGTAAGGCGGGATCTTGCGTGTCCGTCTCATGTTCTTGAAGGCGGACTCCCTGGCCGCTGCTACTAGCCTTGCCATTTCCCTGGCACTTTGGTCGAATGGGGCTTAGTTTCCCTCTTGCGACATGCTGCCTGAATAGACTCACGAAGCTGCGACAAGCTATGCTTGAGGTTCTTGCTGGTGTTTTTGCTAGTCGACTTAAAGTCAATTATGGGATTCAACTGTTCTACGACTACCAGCACTTTTGGAAGCGTATCGTGCTTCCTCTCTATAGTCCACATGAGTCCAGGTCCATCTATGACCTCTCCAGTTTTACCGGAGACTCCTGCTTCCGAGGCTGTCACGCTTTCACACGTATCGGATGCACCGCCAGATCCTGCCTTATTGCCAGGCTTCTTCTTTTCTTTCTTAGCGTTTCAAGCTTATTGCTTGCTCTCAGCTTAGTGTTCTTAATGCACTTCCACAGTTATTAATTAAGAGCTCTCGATGCCATGTACCATTTTTGCATTAGTATGATTGTGTGGCAAGTACAATCATACCCTCTGCCCAGGGAGTCGAGAAATTTTCCTTAACGAAAAATTCCTTGACCAGACCGGGAATCGAACCCAGCCACTTCCAGCATAGTGTTGCTTTGTAGCCGTGTCTTTATCGACTGAGCTAATGGAGGATTCAGTCGCTTGATCTTCAGGCGGGGATCTCCTTACTATGTTTCGCTTCATTGGAAGCTTACGGCTCCATGCTGTTGGGTCCCTCTTCATCCGCTATCCATAATCACGTGAAGAAGTCGCTATAGTGATTGTCTATGCAAACTTGCAGGCGAGCAGGGAGGCCATGCTAGGGTAGACGCCGGCTTTCATGGGAACACCGCGTTCAGAGTCTATTCAGCGTAGGTCAGGATGGGCATTTGAGCCTACTCCCGCCCGGCTAGCAAAGCCTGTCGGTGGAGATGGAACGTACTGAAGGCCTGTCATGGTTTCAGTGGGACGGAGACAGACTTCACGCATGAAACTTTGCCATTTTTCCGTAAATCAGCCAGTTTCCGTAATTGAGGTCTTACTGGGTCTTGGTCCCTTTATAGTTCGTTTAGCCGTTTGGTTCTTTTATCCCATAAGGGGGAACTTCACGTTTCCAATGTGCACCACGTGGAGGTGAACTAAACCAAACCTCCTACGCTTAACTCTACTCATTAGGTTCTGTACAACATCTGGCAGCAGCTACTTCTGTACGGAAACCCACTTTTTCTTCATGTCTTCCTCCGACTTGATCTTGACGCGGCTGGGTAGCTCAGTGGTTACCCGTTCTGCTCACAGAGCAGATGGTCTCTATCACCACTAGATTTAAAATAAAAAGCAGTCTGCAATTTCTTTCATTGATCGTATCTTGCCACAGTGCATCCATGATCAAAAATGTTCCGCCTCACTAACACAAATATCCTTCCCTTGGCAATTGTAGATGCAGTGGTGATCACGGTCTCTCACAACAACGATTGTCAAACTAATCATCCTTCTTCCCCTCCCCAAAGACTTTATGCCGGGCGCTGGTTCTGGTCAATAAATGAATTAGTGAACTTGTACATTAAAGATGTAAAGCTACTCCCAAGCTCCATCTATGTGGTTCTCTGTGCAATTACACTAGTTTTGATCAGTGAAGGAGTAGCAACTTTTTTTAAAAAGGAGCTTCCGTAGTGCCTGCTTCATAATAGCTCAGTATTGTTTGATGGTCCTTAGTTCCAGTGCGTTGGGGGCTTCATGTCCTTGGGTACGAAAGTAACCCCGCTTTGTACCACTCCAGGAATACATTTGAATAGTGACAAGAAGCTAAATCTTGCCAGAAGATCGTAGGGCCCTCGTGTTGCTTCAACAGAGCCAGCAGACGCTTCTGTAGACACCCTTGAAGTAGCTCTCCCGTTCACAGTCCCGGTAGTCACAATGACGCACTCCGTTTCCCATATGGGCAGTTGCCAAATCATGTATTTCTTGGCAAAATTTGAAAGTTTCTGCTTCCTTACTTCCTCCGGTACATCAAGCTTGTGTTGGGCGGTGATGAACAGTAGCCCTGGAAGCCGCCGGAAGTCCACATTGACGTAAGTCTCATGATCCATGATGAGACAATGAGGCTCCGTCAGCATCTGGGTGTACATTTTCCGAGCCCGTGACTTCCCTACCGTATTTCGCCGTTCTTCACGATCTGGAGCCTCCTGCACGTTGTATGAAAGTCCCTCCCAATCCATGACTCGTTGAACGACAGACTTGAACAGATTCAACTTTTTAGCCACAGCCGTTTAAACGCTTTCACGATACGCTTGTGATCCTGATCACAAATAAAACATCCATTCTGGCCGTATTTCTTCTTCTTTTTTATGCTCCCAGTTATGTAGTAACGTTTAATCACATGACTCACCGTTGACTTCACGATTTCGAGTTGTTTTCCGATGTCTCGATGTGAGAGTTGAGGATTTTTCAGGTGCTTGCGCAAATCAATTCGCGACGTTGCTCTTCGGGTGACGCAATTTTTTCCAATTTTCGAAAATCTGACAGCAATTAAAATACAAAAAAAACACTCCCAATTACTCCTACCCATGTTCTTAGAAGGAAATACCCAATGAGGGATTTTCTACAGCGTTTTTTTCCGTGGTGCAATTTGATGTGGGACACCCTTTAGTTACAGTTATTAGTTGTCCTAATTGATGTAAATACAAGCCTTAGTAGTACGGGGTTGATTCTTGTTCAGGATCAACGAGTCCCCAATGAATTACATTTCCGTTTTTACATTGTAGTCGTTAGTGTTATTGACACGATGTTAACAGTGACTCCTTCTACAACTCCCGTGTCTTCAACTTTGTACCGCGTGAGTTAAACTTGTAGCCATAGCACCTGTGTGTTCCGATGCTTCTCTAATGAAAAAGAGAGCTCAATTAAAACGTCATAATTAAGCTGCCGTCATTTCGGAAACTGTGAAAAGAAAGTATCAACACAATAAATCAACGATTAAAAGGTGGTAGACACACAAAAAAGAAAAGAAAGGAAAACGATGAGCACAACCATAAAACAAGATACAGAGGTACACAAAACAGTCCATCAACCGCAGAAGTCACCGTTCCGTTAAGTTCCTGCTGCTCGCTCATCTGAATAAACGTGTGGCTGAGCGCGGCTCAGTCAGTCAGCCGTTTTGCATAATTCACTGTGTCAACGTGAAAATGAGTCAATGGCGAAGCAATTAGGCGTGAAATGTTGAACTTGGCTACTACAACTGCTGCAATGCCCGTCTGCCAATCCACACAAAGAGGCGCACCGATCGGCGCGTGGAGAAACGTGGGAAAAAAGGGGGGCAGAGTCGCAGAGCACGGGGTAGGTATTATGCAAAATATGCTTTTGGAAGTTGATTCGTGCAAGCGTGCGTGACGTACCGCAGGGTGGTTGATTGACTCGTAATTCCGACCGGTGAGAAATGAGCAGCGTTGAAAATTTGGCAAAAGTGAATGTGCGGCGATGAATGAAGCATGGATTCGAGAAAAGTAAACTCTTTCCTGGATAGCATGTTTACAATTATGATCGGTCTTTGACTCTGACCGTGGTCAAAGACCACTCACTAGGTAGGCAGTTCGAATGGACGTTCGTTTTATGCTGTTATGTACCGGTTTGTAGCCACACACGCCCGAGTCCGAAGGCACAGCGGGCATCAGGAATTGTGGAGCTACACATTATAGTCGCATTACACCACATTTTGCGGTACCCCGTCTACAGACACGATCCCATACAGCCGGATCTAGATGACGCGGTGAAAGTGAAAGAAGTAAGTTGTTCAAAAAAAAAAAAGCATGGAACGAACAAAACTTCATGGTTCAGTTTCGTGGATCGGTTGGCTTTGGTCCTCATTTTCAGCAGGGAACGAGATGTATGTGTGTGTGTGCTCACGTGCTGATTTGTGAAGCGGACACCTTTTCATCTATATTATTGGTAATAATTAAACCGTCAATCAAATTAATACACCGGTATTGACATTACCTTGTGAAAAGTAAACCTCACTCTGTCTACATTATTATGGTCACCAATTTTTCCATCGCATTGATCCGTGTGGGAACATACGAGAAGTCATCACGGGTAGACGTTATTCTTCTTCTTCTTCTTTGCTGAAACCATCATCATCAGGAGGGAAAAATCAATCATAAATGACTTGAACGAAAATAGCGAAAGATGGCCAACCAGCCCCGTGCGGTCGCCTTTCCTTTTTTGCGTTTCATGTTCAGAGCAAACACAAGATCGGTGGTACTGTTGAGGTTATGTCGCCGCGCTGGTTTTTGCCTCTGTTGTTTCTGCATTTTTTGTGATTGCGCGATCGAGTGTTATGAAACAACACGGCTTCTTCTTATTTTTCTTCTTCTTTCCACCGGCGCAGGCTTCGGCAACGGCAACGATGATGGCTTGGTCCGGTCCGGTTTGGTCTCGTGAGAAATGCGGAAAATGATGGATTTCTACCCATCGACGATAGCGGTGAGTTGGCCTGCCAATGCATTGCAGATGGGTTTTTCTTCCCTGTTGAATTCTTGGAAATTGCATCACTTTCGTAAATGGGCATGTGAGTGTGTGGGTTGGAAGGTGTACTTTCAAGTCTGTACATTGAAGATTATTTTTTTTGCCTATCAATACAGTGAATGCCTTTTTGAAATGACTCGACAATCCGTACTATTGGTACTTTACATTAGTTTACTTATCTTGTTACTTCTTGTCCTCTACTCTTGCCCGAGGATTCAACTGGGGTGATATCAACTGTGTTATTTATACGGCAGCGCGATGCAACAGGACAAACCCATAGCACAGCTCTGTGGCCACCGAATAGCAACTACAGCTCCTCGATGTTTGGGAACAGCTCTGCCCAAACACCCCTGCACTGAAAATTAATTTTACTTTATATTACGAAATCGAAGGTAGAAATAAGAAATCTATTCGTTGTTTTTGCAACGATACTTATTTCTACTATTTATGAAACTACCTTTATAATTAATGGCACACGCCCTAGCTGCCAAAAGCACGAAGAACTTGTTGACACAGAAATAGGTAGGAGCCTTCCTTGGTAGAGCCATTTAGCTCCTCGAATTGAGTACTCTCCGAAATCGGATCCACCCTTCTCCGACGGAGGATTACCCGTCTGTGGATCCCAAAAGCGAAGGACTGTGAGCCATTTAGCTCCCACTTACTGACGCAATCGACGCAATCGAGTAATCCCGACTGCGAACCTACCATACAACATCACCCGAGATCGACAACCCGCTACTCCACTCAACCACTCGCTTCTTGATTCTCCCGCCATTTTCACTGCAGAGCCGAAATGATTTGCGTAAAGGCTCTGTTGATTACATTAGAAACAGTTTCGACACGACACATTCTATAGACGACGATAACTGATCTGGTATCTACCCAACTGATGGCAAGTATCTCGCTCCGCAATGGTCCGAATCGTGGGCAGACAAAGACCACGTGCTCTGGTGTCTCTTGGACGACTGCGCACTCCAGACAGAAGGGCGACGCTGCGTGTCCGCATCGGTGCAAGTATTGCCTGAAGCAACCATGGCCAGACAGAAACTGCGTAAGCTAGAAGTTTACCTCTCCGTGCTTCCTCTTCATCCAGATCGGAAAACCCGGTATGAGCATGTGCGTCCATCAACCGTTCTTCCCCGTGTCCCAATCTTGTTGCCATTTAGTCATCGACTCCACTCTCACCAGCTTTCTAACTCCTCTGATATTTTACCAGTGATTACATTTACTGTCCTCCGCGAGAGTAATGCCAATCGGGATCATTCCGGCAATGACGCATACTGCCTCCGATGAAATATTTCGGTACGCACTCAGAGACTCCAGACTCCGGATGGCCAGAAGCCTGAACGTATTTTCAATTTCGCCCGGTTTCGCTTGACTTCCAGCGCTGCGACCAAGGCTAGAGCTCGGTATCTTAGTATCGTTGATGATACGCCAGTAGACGCCGCTTACTACTTCTAGGTCCGTAGCTATTCGGCATGATTCTGACTACTACATTGATAGCCTTCGCCGCCTTCCCACCGATAAAATCTGCGTGGCTGTTGAAGTTAAGCCAGTTGTCGATCATCACACCTAGATACTTCAGCACGCGCTTGGATGCATTGGCAAGCCATATGATGACTATTTCTGCTCGCTGTACCACATTACAGTTGCTGACCATTAGCACCTCTGTGTTGTGGTGGGCTACCTGGAACTTCTTCCCCTGCATGCAGTTTTCAATTATGCCGATTGCTCCGGTCGCCAGCATTTCCACTTCTTCCAGTGTTTTTCATTTGATCTGCTATGCCAACGATCACTACGCCTTTGGGAAGCTTCAGCGTCAGCACACCGTTGTACATCCCGTTCCAAAGTGTTGAGGCAAGGATTGAGCCTTGTGGAGCTCCCTCCGTGATGTTCACCGATATCCGCCCCACGGAGGTCTCGTAGATCAGCACCCGGACCCAGCTAATTATGTGCGGTGACACGGCAATAGCGTCCCAGCTAGTACTATTGAAGGCGTCGATCGTTACAACAGCGCAATATCGATCGCCTCCACTTCTGTTTGAACGCTTTTACGGCTGTCTCGACCACTGTCCGAATAGCATCCACCGTATACTTCCCTTTCCGGAAACCGAATTGCATCCTCTATAACCCATGCTCGCTCTAGGTAAATTTCGTCAGCCTGTTGAGGATGATCCTCTCCAGGAGTTTTCCGAGCGTATCCAACAGGCATATTGGCCCATACGATGCTCAATCGTCCGGAGGCTTTTCTGACTTCAGCAGCAACACTAGTTTCATCAGCAACACTAGTTTCTGGCTTTCCTCGAGACATTTCTATCGCACATCTCTGAACATGTCAGGAAATTCCTGAATGGCCACTTTCAGAGCCACGTTAGGGATTCCATCCGGTCCGGGTGCCTTGTTCACCTTAAGCCCTTTCGCCACTGTCATAAGCCCCTCGTTTTAGACTTGCATGTCCTCAACATTACTTTTCTCATCCTCGCCGTACGGTGTACAAGGCCACGTCATTGGATCGTGCGTCGGAAAGAGTCCATCTACGATAACTTTCAGTTTTGCTGGACATAGCTCTGCAGTCAATGATGGATCTTTGCCATGACAATACGGTACGCGTTGCCCCAAGGGTTATCATCAGCGGCTCGGAACAGCTCCTTGTAGCAATTCGTCTTGCTCAGTTTTATCTCTCGTTTTAATTCGGTGTCTGTCCTGTCTGCTTTCTGTCTGCTGCAGTTTTAGCTCTCTGGACATTCCACCAGTAAGCTGGGCACCGCTTGTTCCTCGGCGCTACTTTCCTCGGCATGGTTGCGTCGCATGCCCTTACTAACGTATTTGTCAGCTCGTCCGCGTTTTGGTTGGAGAGTTCGTTGTAGAACCAAAGTGCCTCAAGGAAGAGTTCCTTGTCGAAGATATTCGTCGTCCACTTCCGCTCGCAACTTTTTTTTCCTTCGTATTGCGACCGGATTTCAATGGCCAGATACGGGATCGCCAGATGGTCGCTATGGGTATACTCCTCACACACTCTCCAGTTCATATTTATCATCAGCGACGGACTACAAACAGTAACATCGATGACGGCTGCACGACTGTCCCTGTGAAAAGTGCGGGAGGAACCTACGTTCGATAGCGTAAGTTCCAGTTTTGCCAGGGCGTCTAGCAAGCTGCACCCTCTGTTTTTTTTTTTTTTTTGGGCGGGATGGAAAATCTGCAACCAGACACCTGAAGAACTCAGAATGTGGGGATGAGGGTGCCAACCCCTCGACCCACTAAAAACCCACCCGTGCCTTAAGCCCCGGCCCTCCCCGGAACCACCTTTCGGTATTACTTCGGGGAGGGGGCTCTTGTGCTTATTCAGCACCCACTATGTCTAACTACTTAGGGCTTTAGTAGTTAGGTGGTCCCTGCGAACTGCCTTTGATCGTTTCGCCATTTTTGTTGGAGATCGAGGACGATCTGGGAGGCTGCTACGCATACCACGTCCCAGATGTCCCAGTCCTGACACATCCTCGGGACCAAATTGTCCGGAGTCGTGTCGTGACCGCTTACGGCAAACATTCCTGATCTCGCGCCGTCGAAGCGAGGACATGCGAAGAACACATGTTCCGCAGTTTCCTCAACTCCCGCGCATTCGCTGCATGCGAAGGACTGTGCATGCCCATATTTATGCAGGTATTGTCTAAAACAGCCGTGGCCAGACAATATCTGCGTTAAGTGGAAGTTCACCTCCCCGTGTCGCCTACCGACCCACCCGGTTAATTCCAGGATTAGTCGGTGGGTCCACCGATCCTGGGTCCGGTGCTATGGAACACGATGTACGACGAGGTACTGTGGTTTGAGTTCCCGAGCGGGGTAAAGATTGTCGGGTTCGAACCTTGTGCGGACGCGCTGATCTCCTCTTTGCGTGCGGCCTTCGCGGCGACTAGCGCCCCTCACGCTCCGATTCTCTCGGCGTCTGACCGCGCTTTCTGCACCCTCCGTCTTGCGTGGAGGTATGTTCTTCGAGGTCGGCAATCGAATCCGTCCACCAATACACCGGCGATCTTCCATTCCTCGGTTTTACTTCGCGGCATGGTCGCATCGCACGCTCGGTAAGTGTCATAATATTGGTAAGCTGTTCGATCGACCATCTTGGCGGTGCAGTGGCTGCCGCAGAAGAACACTCCATTCACTTTTTACAACCGCAAAGCCTTCGTTTGTGGTAAACACAACCTCTTGAACCGGGTACTTGCCCGTCGTCCATAATGCCGCCATATTAGCCCTGTCCGCCAACCAGTTCCCGTTGCCGGGTGGGATGCGGTATGGGTCGGAAATATAATGGCGACTTCCGTTGCCGACTCGCTAACTGTCTGACACAGCAGTTGCTGGGCGACCTCACAGTGGTTCAGGTTTAGTTGGGTTACCTGCATTACTATTGGCTCGTTGGTGGTACTCTTAGTGGCCTTGCCCCCATGACGTGCTGCACCCTCTGGCGTTGATACAACTGCTGCTCCACCCCACAGCAAAAGCATTGAAGGCAATGACGACCGGTCTTCTTCCTATGAGCTTTTTGGTGAGTGCATCCAGCATCTGGTAGACGCTCCATGTGTCCACCTCGGGAGGCATAGCAGGTGTATGCAAAAATCCGTTGATTTTGTCGCAAATGATTGAGGTAATGTCGCAAATGATTGAGGTAATGCCGCACCGATTGAGGTATATTTTGTCGCAATGATTGAGGTATATTTTGGATATCTCCATTACTGCCGACCTGCTGTCGCCTTTTATATACTGGGCATCTGAAGCCCACCGTCATTTGGTCGTTACCGTCCTCCTTTTGCATGCATCCTGATTGTTTTGTGCAGTCTCTTGCAACATGACCCTTCTCCCCGCATTTCCTGCACAGATCTGATCTGTCAGGACCTTTGCAGTTCCTCGCCTGGTGGCCAAAACCCATGCACTTAAAGCATCGCTCCAATTCCTTTGAAACTCGAGGGACGATTCTCAGTAAGCACACCGACCACCCAATTTTATTCGACCCAACTCCAACTGCTTGTTGGCTGTAGCTGTCGGCAGCCATATTGCCGCTGTCTGTGTGCCCACTGTACGCCTTCCTTAACCGGATTGTCATTGGTGCATCTCCAAGATCGCAGTGCCTCTTCAGTGCCATCATCAGCTCGTCTTCTATTGTGATCCGTCAAGATCCTTGCACTCGATCACGAGTCTCCTGTGAGAGAGCTCTAACTATCAGCCTGCTCACCATGGAGACTTTTCGATGAGCGTCTTGAAGGCAGTGCTCTTTATGGCAGGATCCTTCTTCAGCTCAAAAAGCATCTGACCTTTCTGAGTGCGCCTGGTTTTCACCACCTTCTCCCCTAAGTACTTCAACTCCGAAACAGTTTTCACTTTTCGGAGGAGTTCAACGTACGTCGTTTCACTTGTTTCCTCAACAATTAGAACGTCGCCCTTACTTCACTCCCGAGGATTTTCGGAAGTCTCTGCTCTTTTCCTCAGTGCGTCTTGTTCGCGTTCGGCTGCAATCACGGCTGGTTTGACACGCGTCACCATCTCTTTTATGAACGTTGTGTCTGTCCATTACATAGTCATAGAGTTCGTCAATTCGGTTTTTGACTATCTCCATCGTGTCTCTCTTCCCAACACTAACCCCTCGAGTTTTGCAACTATTGCGTTGTGGGGTGAACTGCTGGATCAGGAACCCATGTGGCTTGCTACTGCTGGTACTGCTGGTGCTCCCCGACGAGGCCTAGGCATCTGCTTCTTCTTCTCTCGTGAAGTTTTCACTTGCTGCTGGTTTCTTTTTGTTTTTGTGGTTGCCGACAGTGCGCTATTCACTTTTTTCTCCTTTCTCCTTGTCGTTTTTGAGCTTTATCAGCTCCTCCTCATCTCCTGGTGTGTCCCTTTTCTCTTTCTCCGAGCGTGGATTCTGGGTTTCCTTTGGCGTCTGCAGTGCATCAATCGTTGCTTTCTCCGTTGCCTTTTGGCTGTTCTCCAAGAACCTTTTCGGAAGTCTCTGCTCAATGATGTGCAAGCTTTGCAGCCTCCCGTAGTCTAGTAATCCGAAGTATCTTCTTTCTTCATAAAGATATCCACGAAGCCACTTGGGAAACACCAACAAACAGAAGAATCTAATCGGCCATGTCTTTATCTACGAGAAATTCTTCCCCGATATCAACATTATTCACATTTACTGCAATGGGAATAAAGACTCAGACCACAACCTAGTTGCAGTTTGTATGCACTCAAAACGTTCAACAGTGCATAACACGCATTAAATTCGAACGCCGTGACCTAACATTGAGCTATTGCGGAAACAGGAGTTGCCCGGGAATACGCGCAACAGCTAGAAGCAGCCCTACAAGCAGAAAAGCAGTTTAGCACAGCTACTCTTGGAAGATGGCTGGAGTGATATTCGAACCACCATTGATAGCACTGCAATACAGCACTTTTGCAATTAATTACAAAGGTATTTAACACTTATTACAATGGGACAGTCCCGGCCTTATTCATGGGTACCTGCGCTACTTCGGACAAGATTTTGCGATCTGGCAAGTGCTACAGAAATGTTGCGGACATATTGTGGCCACCTATCATCTTTTAATCAATGTAAATCAGCTTTTGATAACAGTCGAGCTAGACCAGCTTCTGCTGATTATGTACAAACATATGTGTCCTGAAACACTGGTGCATCTTTTCAGAGCACCGATAGATAAAGTGTCGTCAGGGACACTCTCGAACCACGAAGAGAGTTACGGCAAAATGATGGATTGGCGGTTTTGCAATCTGACATTGCATTGGAGCGTGTGATTTGAAGAGCGAGGATCAGGCACTAGTGGTACGATCTTCAGAAAACCCAGTCCAACTTTTCAACCTCTCCGACTGCCGTTGATATCATGAGGGGGAAGCAGCACACGAAAAGGCAATGTTAGACTCCCACCACGAGTTCAGATCGATGGTGATAGAATCGAGGTGATATGCGAATTAGGGGTTCATTAGTGACCGCCAATAGCGACACCAGCAGAGAGATACTAAGGCGAGTTATGACTGGCAATCTTGCCTACGTTGGAATCCAAAGGACGCTTAGATCACAAAGAAGAAGAGGTGGATACTTCTAGGGTTTTTTTCATTAGAGCGAATCTGCAATTGAGAGACTCTCTTTGATTACTTCTCTTTCATTCATATTCCATTAAGCGTTACGTTTTTCATTCAACTATTTGTAGAGTATGATAGCCAGCACTGTTGTGTTTCTATCTGTACTAAAGAATCCATCAAAAGATTTATAATGGCGCTGTAATAAATGAAAGAGAGCGAGAGAGGAGAGAGGCTCTCATTGTTAGATTCGCCCTATTGAAAAAAATCCTAGACTTGATCGATCCAGCACGGAAAAAATCCGTGCCCGGATCCGTGAACTGCAGTCATGAATTCGAGAACAAGCAAAAATACACCGTGAACTAAATCACGTTTTTAGGTAAAAATCCTGAAAACGTGAACTGGATTCACGGTCCGTTTTCATTTTTCGTGAACGCTTTTGTTTCTGTGAGGCGATCTAGGTAGATCTATCACGAGGCTGGCGAATTAAATGGAGATAGCTTCTGTTTACAGCGAAGCCATGCCGGCATTATCCTGATTGATTAATTTATAAGGAATTATTGATCTCGTTGTCCTCTACAATGGGATTTCAAGAGTCAGAATTCAAATCAATGGGTTTCATACTGAGATATCGTATTTTGCGTCAACTGCAGTAAGTACATTTACCATTTTATTCATCTTACTCAATTAATTCCCATTATGAACGGATATTTTCAGAGCTTTGCTGCTAATTAGAAGTCTCATTCCTAAGGAGTTACAAAAAAAAAACGAAAAATAAAAAGCCACCTCATAAATACCAGTCCACCGCGGAAAACTGGCACCCTCAATCAAAGATTAGCATCTAATTGGACGACTTTTTTTTGTCGTTCACAACTTCACCCTGCCGTTTCCTGAGCTCCCCCCGGATGCGGCTTTGGCTGTTCATGAATGGTTCGGAACGATTTCCTTTTTTGTCCTACCCCGCAGTTTGACCGGAGCGGAGGTGCGATGCTGGCTTTTTTTTTTCGTTTCAGAGCTTATGATTTTACTCACGCAAGCAAGCTCCGTTCGATCTTTGGCCATGCCGCTGCCAGTAGGAAGGTAAATGTATGAGGTGCCATGAGAGCGAGAGCGAACTCTGTGCGTTAGCGCGCTGCAAAAATTATCGATCTTGTTATTGAAAGCGAAAGTTTTATTTTTATTTTCGTGTGCTTTTTTTGCATTCATTGCACACACAGCCCGCTGCTGACCGGTGCGTAGTTGGTGGCGTTGCGTTCGGTCAGCCGGCCTGTCCGGTCCGGGTGCCAGAGGCTAGATCCGCTTTCGGAGTTATGTGAGATGAAAGCAAAGGAGTTGGTCGGTTTGGGTACGGGGAAAAAAAGGTTCGCTGCCTTCATTTTGGTTTTGTTAAAAATTCAAACGGAAGAATCGAAGCCTTAGTAATAATTTTTTGACATAATTTAGCTATGAGGAGTGGTAGAAAAAAAGCGTTTTCATGAAGATACAGCGAAAGTGTTTGTGGGTGAGCAATTTACAAATGGGCCAGTAGCGACGGAGGCGAGTTTGTTGTCGATGTAACTACTTCAACAGCGACAGATGGGACGTGAGCAAAGACTTCCCTAGGCTGTCATATAAAACGGAATATGCTGTGCGATGTATCAGTGATTTTCACATAACATGAAAAAATTAAGCCTCGTCCGAGCTGCTCGTCGGTGTGGCTGATTGCTGCTTGAACCTGGAACAAGACAACTTTTACTTTCATTTAAATGATTTATATAAGAGTGTACTGTTCCTAATCTTGACCACTCTGCAAGAAATTTCTCACTATACGCTTTTCCTACGATGGAATGCAAAAAGCGTACTCATCAATTTTGTTGTATTTTTTCATAGTCCAATGCATCACCAATAATGAACTTAACATTTGCTAATGTCAGTTTTGAGTTTAAAATTTGAATTAGGAGTTGTTGTGGGCATATTTGACATGGTTTAGTGTGAATTGAGGCTGGAATTGATGTTTCACTTATGTATTTAGCCATTTACATTTTTTCATTCATTGCCTTAAATATGATTAACATTTCACTGATGAAGGGATTGATGATGACTAGTCAAAATTTGTTTTTGTTCTTTTAATTGTTTTTAATCAGCTTAGAGTATAAAATTAAATTTAGTATTATTTTTTTTTTAGATTAATAGAAGTTGTTGTAATAAGTTGTCTTGAAATCATCGGTATCATTTGCTTTCTTCTTAGTTCCGAAGATTTTGCGGTAAACTAGAGCCCAGTTTTTCTCTATTGGGCGAAGTTCTGGACAGTTTGGTGGATTGGCTGATTTTGATACGTATTTGATCTCTTGTACCTTATATCATTCCAGGACGGATTTCACATTGTGACAAGAGGCCACCAAATCAAGCCAAACCAGAGCTGAAGAGTTGTGGTTTCGGATAAACAGTAGCAACCGCTCTTTTTAACATTCTTTCTCGTACACATCTTTAGTGATAATGCCGGTAAAAACGAAAATTATAGAATCCTAGAGGATTTGAGCTGTTTAGTGGAATACCTGTAACTAGAAATAAGAAGAAACTTTCTAAACGTATCTGTCAAGATACGCAAAGGTAGTTGGAATTAAATGGCGATACGGTCAAAATTTGGTCAATATCAACTTGACGTATTTCTTTCAATTTTGCATTTAAAAACCTGAACACCCCTCATTTTGAAGGTGTGTGTGTAGAATGTTGCTCCTATTTTGATTTTGGAATTCACTCTTCAGTTGTCAAAATGCCGTCCAAGCAAGAAGAGCAGCGTATCAAAATTTTGCTCGCGCATCGCGAAAAATCCGAGCTACTCGCACGCAAAGTTGGCAAAATCGCTAAAAGTTGCCAAATCAACCGTTACAAATGTAATTAAAGTGTTTGGGGAACGTTTGTCGACAGCCAGGAAGTCTGGATCGGGGGAAATCGAAACCGGAAGCCGCTGAGACGACAAAGAGAGTTGCCGGTAGTTTCAAGCGAAACCCTAACCTATATCTCCGAGATGCCGCAAATAAGCTGGGTGTATCGTCTACAACCGTGCATCGAGCCAAAAACGAGCCGGACTATCGACTTACAAGAAGGTAGTGACTCCAAATCGCGATGATAAACAAAATACGACGGCCAAAGCGCGATCTCGGAGGCTGTGCACGACGATGCTGACGAAGTTTGACTGCGTGGTAATGGACGACGAAACCTACGTCAAAGCCGACTACAAGCAGCTTCCGGGACAGGAGTTTTATACGGCAAAAAGGAAGGGGAAAGGTAGCAGATATTTTCAAGCACACGAAACTGTCAAAGTTCGCAAAGAAATATCTGGTTTGGCAAGCCATCTGTACCTGTGGCTTGAAAAGCAGCATTTTCATAGCTTCCGGGACTGTCAACCAAGAAATTTACGTGAAAGAGTGTTTGAATAAACGTCTGCTGCCTTTCCTGAAGAAACACGGTTGTTCCGTACTGTTTTGGCCGGATTTGGCATCTTGCCATTACGGTAAAAAGGCCATGGAGTGGTACGCCGCCAACAACGTGCAGGTGGTTCCCAAGGACAAGAACCCTCCCAACACGCCAGAGCTCCGCCCAATTGAGAAATACTGGGCTATTGTCAAGCGGAACCTAAAGAAGACCAAAAAAACTGCTAAGGACGAGCAGCAGTTCAAGGCAAACTGGCTTTCTGCGGCGAAGAAGGTGGACAAGGTTGCTGTACAAAATCTGATGGCAGGGGTCAAGCGTAAGGCCCGGCAATTCGGATTTGGAAAAGCGGAAGCCTAACTGAATATTTTTCCTGAATTTTACACTAATTGAACTTGAAAAAGAAATTTAATTTGATTTTTTAAATAAACGATTTCACCGATTTACACGCGTTTTCCTTGACCAAATTTTGACCGTATCACCCTTTAATTTAATCATCTTGCATCTATAAAGCCTACAGTATAACATTAAATTGAGTATTTTTTTTTTGACGTAGACTACGTATTACGGCAAGAGGTAGGGTGTCAAATGAAAATCTAAAATATTGCGACCGTCACGAAAAACCGTACGTTTTGTACGCGAATAACTCAAAAAATCCACGATAAATTTCCATGATTTCTTCTTCAATCGGTCGGAAATTTTACCGCGCTCCAGTTCAATTGTCAAACATTATTCTCAATCAATAGTAAGCTATCGAAAATAACGCAAATATAAGATGATGTCTTATAATGTCATTATGCAGAGTAAATTTACCAAATTTCCTCTCACAGATTTCAAATCGAAGCAAGGAACGTCTTGCATCATCTGCTTCTTCTTTGTGTTCAGAGAGGGACTTTAACCAATCATGTCATTCGTCTCTCCATGTACGCTCTCGCAAGCAGATGAGACCGGTATAGGCAAGCTGAACAGCGTAGGAAATTATCTGGTCGGTTGTGCAAGCCGCCATCTTAGCCTCAAAGTCGCCGTACGGGGCGCAATTGTTTCTGGCCGCGACTTCGAAAACGCTGCTGTTTGGGGAAGCGTACTTGGGGCGAGCGTGCAGTAGGTGGAAATAATCTGTCTTTTAAATTAAGTTCGGTGCTCGATGGAGGGCAAGCCGTCGGTAAAAATTACCCAGCTGGTTGGCG
This sequence comes from Aedes japonicus, assembly GCA_034211315.2. Classification (NCBI taxonomy): domain Eukaryota; kingdom Metazoa; phylum Arthropoda; class Insecta; order Diptera; family Culicidae; genus Aedes; species Aedes japonicus. Next base: position 34,800 of record JASCZW010008189.1, read on the forward strand.
CAATCCATAAATTGATAATCTGTCCTTTTGAGGACAACCAACTTTAATTAAAAGAGTTGTCTATACCGAATTAAACTTTTGTTTCGTTCGGTTTGTGCGCCTAATATCATGATACTGATTCGTTCGCCGCAACTGCAAAACCAACTCCATGATGGGCGAGCAGTCGGGAAAATTTTACCCAACTGGTTGGCGCAACCCACTTATAAATAATCTATCCTTTTGAGGACAACCAATCCAGTTCAGAGAGTGTTTGTATAGAATTCAAATTAATATTTCTGTTCGGTTTGTGCGCCATTTAATCTAGTGCCGATTTGTTCGTCAGCAACTACAAAAGTCGCTACTGTTTGCGGGAGAGCCTCCATGGAAGGCGAGCAGGACAATTCTCCGTCGGTGAAAAAATTTCCCTAGTTGGTTGGCACAACCCGCGATGAATCAATAAATCAATTCCATTTCTAATTTAAGATAGTTATTTGAATAAGAGTTTATCTTACATTTCGGTCGATTGACAGTCATATTGGATTTTGCCAAATCGTTACTAAGCAACAGTGTACTATGCAGCGGATCCATAAAATCAGTGAAAATAAATCAAAGCCTGCCGGTTGTTTTGATTTATTTTCACCGAAAATCCTACCAGATACAAATCCATCCTTGCTACTTTCAATTTAATATTCTCAGCCGAGAGTTTGTTTCGATTGGGATTTTCGTTTCAAATAGTCGATTGGCAGCCAGTGGTATTAGCAAAACTTGCTTTTCCTTCGTCGCATACCGTAAACCACACAAATTCCCTATCACGGGCACCATTTCAATGTCGAACGTGATATTCCGAATCAACATTCTCTGTAAATTCCAATTAGTAGTATGTTATAAACAGTTGTTCTGTTATGTTAACGATTAGCGTCGCATAGAAGTCCTACCTCTAGGAAGAAAAACGTTTTGAGAAACATAGTGAAGGTGAGAATGCCTAACCGATTTGATCCAGAACGTTTGCGCAGATTCAGGAAGCGCATAAAGAGCGAACATACGGAAATCCCCGAAACGACCATGCACCGATGCCGAGCGAGTTCGTAGTTATCGGGCGAAATTGAAAGCAGCAGAGGTAATGCGTTGCCAACAACTAGTTGGGACGCTGGAGAAGGTCCTTCAACTCGAGGTAGGAAATTGATATTTATTAAATTCTAATCAATTTGACAAAGTGAATGTCATCATAGCAATTGAATATCTCTTTATGTTATCGCTCCCTGTCTTAATAAATTTCAACATAATATTAATTGTATTCTGGTGATGACATGCGCAGCATGCTTTTACTGCATATGATCATACACATGATATCGATACAACTAATGCGTTGAACATGTTTTAATGCGTGATTATTTTATATTTATAAGAACTTATCATATATTAACCAACCATTTCTCCCATACTCATTGCAAAGTAATGATATTTTATAAAACTCACTCTCTTTCTTCTGCGAGATCTTATTTATTTATATATATTTCGATTTATTTAACGTTTGAGCCATAATGGATTCACTAATTTACCTGACATTCACATAGAAACATGAATAATAATTTCACAGGAAAGAGACAGACTAGCCCTGGGCTAAAAGTCTCTTTAATAAAGAAAAAAAATAAAAAAAATTTCACAAGAAAACCATAGACCATATTTTAGGTACGCATTTAACCTTATATTCCCAACTTTGGCCTAATGTATTCATCCCAAGTAGCACTGAAAACATAAATATTTCTGCTTTATTTATCACTTGTCATGCTGTAGATCTATAACAGTGTGTTTTGACTAGTTTTGTCATGAAGGTGTTCGTTTGATGCAATTAAAAACCAGATTCTTTTAGCCGCCTAATTCATTTGTCATACATGTGTTTGATGTTTTTCAGCTAGGACATGTTTGTTTACGTATGAAATCTTGTCTGTATATTATGTTTTATAAATGTATCATCATAAGTCTTCCGTATTTCAAGAAACAAACATATCCGAGAAGGGTCAAACGACAACAAAACTAGTCAGGTATGTTTGATTAGCGTCGTGTTGGACGGAATAATACAATTTTTTAGCTAGCTCAAGACAAATAATATATTTCAAATAGATATTTATGTCATATACTCGTTTGTCACTGCAACTTTCAAGAACTTAGTTCTGTCATGTTAGAATGAAATTTCAGTTGCCAATTGCCAACATCAGGATGGAGTTAAATTAGTTGTATGATAACGTTTTGGTATTTTAAAAACGTCAGCGCAATCGAACAATTATTTGCTTGAGCATATTTATTTAAATTAATGCCCCTTTGAATTTACTAATATCAGAACGAATGTCTATTGAAGTCCCCAATAAGGATGGCAAATATGTATGATGCTGATATTTAAATTATGCAGAGGCATGCTACAACTCAGATTGTATACAAATGATCCGAATGGTATGGTATTTAAATGGTGGATGTTGAAAAGGAGTCAAGTATCAGTCAAAATATATGTTTGTTTGTACGTATTATGAATTTTCTCCGCTGTCTGTCGTTACTGAAATACCCCAAACAACGCAAAACATTGTTGATTCAGGCACAGTATGACAGTATGGCCATTCAGGCACAGTATGACATACGAATAAACATTTAGTAATGTTAAGCGATTATGATTATAAGAATGAGCAAAACTATCATTAATTTAATAATTTTATTCCCTTACAGATCGTTAACTATCTTCTAGGCCTTAGAGATAGTCCAACGTAAAACGTGCAACCGTGACCGTGTCATCATTTTAAAAGCAAAGAGTTATGAAGAGTGTACAAGAGAATTTCCCCACATACTGACTTCATAAAACCAAACGGCCCTTTCAGGGCCATCAAATAATATCTCAAGAGCGTAAAATACAATTTTCTTACATACTGGCTTCAAAACGCTGGTCTTATGTCCCATAAGAGCCGCAACCCGTCATATTGTGACTTAAACTGCTTCTATCAGTAAGGGTAAGCGACCGGCATGAATAATTGAAATCTCTTTAACGCTAATAATAGCCACACAGAATTTCCCTGACATTACAATGCATCACTTGGTTTAACGTAGTCTACGTCAACCGGTCGTGTCTTGTACACAACCCTACTGATTTTAGATAAACAGAAGGCGTTGAAGAAGTTGCTAGCACATTTGTCAAATTATTTATTTAGCTTTACAAATGATAGCCCCAATCGTAATTCGCTTCTATCAAACTTTTCAGGTCATTCTAGAGATCATTCATACACTCTTAAAATAATGCAAATTAAAGCCTGTTTACGTTAATTTTCGGACACCAAAATAATAGCAAAAAAATAACAAAACCGATTGCTTATTTCACAACAATAGAGTTATATCTACATAAGAAACAGTTGATTGAGGTGTTAATCCTTCTTTCTGTAAAATTTTCAAACTATCTTTTGTACACCCGTCATCAGGTTCCGTATGGTTTCCTCAGATACGCCTGCCGTGACGATTCTCCATCTCCCTTGAAATCATCGCTATCCATTTGCTTTCTTCTTAGTTTCGAAGAGTATTCCACTTATCGAGTAGCTCAGTACTTCTCTATTGGGCGAAGTTCTGGACAGTTTGGTGGGTTGGCTTTTTTGGCACGTATTTTACCTCTTGTACCTTATACTATTACAGGACGGATTTCGCATAGTGACAACAGGCCACATCAGGCCAAAACAGAGCTGGCCATTTCAAGACCACTTTTCACCTTCCTCAGGAATTTTGACACTTTATTTGCCCGGAAATGCTGCGGCAACGGCGTTCCTTTGCATTGCCGTATAAAAACCACACCCAGAAGCTTTTCAAAGTCTTCGAGTACGTATATTCTATCGTCCATTACGATACAAGAAAATGTTTGCAAAAAATGGAATAAAGCTCCTTAGCACGACTTTTGCTGTGAAATTTTGCTTGTCATCACGGTTTGGCACCTTTTATACTTTGTAAGTCCTTCAGTCCTTGCCTATACTTCACTTTATGTACGTATGATTTTGACTTTCAAACATTGCGAGCCACATTTCGGACAGAAAGATTGGCATGTTTGTCGATTTTTTCCGATTTTTTCCGATCCACAGTCAAATGATTTGCAAACACAAAACACGGTACTTGTTGCTAGTTTTAGTTGCTTAGCAAGATCGTGTACCGATAAATTTGGGCAAATGCATGCAAAATGACAAGTAGACAACTGAGATGGAACGTGCGTTCCTGCAATATATGTATGGTCCTCACAAGTTCCTACATCATGCTTCCACGGGCCAAGAGATGACAAATTTCGGATCATCCATGGAATTCCCAAGTATTGTATAGTTATTTTGAATTGTTTTCTTCCCTCGTGACTATGATAGTGCAAGTTCGCAGTAGGATCAGCAGACATGCAGATATTACAAATATAATTGTTATTTTGATTTTATATTACAACATCCATTCACAATATTTTTCATGTTATTTTCAGCTTCACATCTGCACCGTTGTAAGTTTTGGCCCACCTATCTCACGTTATGTATTTTAATGGATAGGAAGGCCGTCCAGGCGATTGGAGTAGTTGACCAACCGAAGGACGACATTACTGGCTCAACTGTATCGGGCAGAGCAGTTCGTGGCGCAATACAATGCCGGACTGGATGAGCTCGAGGTACCACTACGCCTGGAAAACCTGGACGCAAGCCACCACTAAAGACCAGGAAACCACCAATGAGGGTAAGATCGCCAATCTCGATATTCATGCTTCGTTTGAACCGAAGCTTTTCCGAATTAAACTCAACCTGAAAGCCAAACTCCAATCGCCAATTCCTATTCAAGTCTGTCACCCTCATGAAACCCCCTTGTCTAGTTTAGACCTGCCAACTATTTTGCTCCCAGAGTTTGACGGTGATTACCGTCAATGGCTAACGTTCCATGACACGTTTCAAGCCCTCATTCACGACAACGAGGAGTTGCCAGCGCAACTGATTGTGACGATTGCAATCAGTGCTTCAAACTATCCACTGGCATGGAATTCGTTAATTAGCCAACATTCAAAGCGAAACCTACAGGACTTAATGGACGTTCCACGCATGAAAAAGAGGACGGCAGTGGTATTACACTCCACGCTGGATGAATTTAAGCGACATGTGAAGATCCTTCAGCAGTTGGGTGAGCCAACGACTGCATTGAGTACTTTGCTGGAGAATATACTATGTTCAAAACTGCACGAGACATCATTAAAGCTTGGGAAGTTCATGCAGCATCCGTCGACGACCAAAGCCACTCCTGCATGGTCGATTTTTTAGGAAAACGCGTTCATGTGCTTGAATCGATTTCGGTCAACTATCATGGCTTTCAACATACTTCCTACTAGATACCGCACGTCCGCAAACAAACTGTCGTCAAGATGTCATCCCACACCGTAACAGAACATTCTTAAACCAAGTGCTCTGTGTGTGACTGCCATCATCTGCTTGTGAAATAACCTCGTTTTATGGCTATGGCTGTTTCGGAGAGGCTTCTTCTTTTTTAGCATTTCAAACTTATTGCATTCACAATTAGCTCATTGCTTGCTCTCAACTTAGAACCCAGCCACCTCCAGCATGGTGTTGCTTTGTAGCTGCGCCTTTACTGACTGAGCTAGGGAGGACCCAAGAGAGGCTGCATCTAGTAAATTACAAGCGCCTTTGTGTGCGTTGCTTCCGGCAAGATCCTTTTCTCAAATTACACATGTCGGGTGTGTAGAAAGCGACACCATTCTCTTCTTCACACTGGATTCTCTAGTGCTTCCAATTCGTCCAGCCAACATTCCAGTTCCACAGCAAGCCTAGGAATTGTCAACCCTGCACCGTCGTCAAGCAATTGCTCATCCAACGACTAGCGCAGAGTTCAATCCGCTTCCGCAATCGCCAAACTGGACAATGAACAGTGCGCCAATTTTGCTCGAGATCCTATTCCTACAGTTTTCCTGCTAACTGTTGACCCAAACCTTCGAATCGTGGATGTGTATGGCAAGGAGCATTGTGCACCTGCTCCACTTGACAGTGAATCCCAGCCAAATTTGATGAAGGATCTATTGGCTCAATTACTGCGACTGAAACGCTAAAAATCCAGCGTTTTGATGCGAGGTATTGGCTAAAAACTGGAAAACGCCACTGAGTCCGTAACTACCGAAATACGTAAACGAGAAGGAGACTTCATACGCAACGTGAAATTTCTGATCCTACGGAAGATAACATCCAGTTTTGCTGCCAGTACTATGTCAGAAGCTTCCAAAAGACATTCTAGCTGATCCTGGTTTCAACCGTTCCAGTGACGTGGCCCAACAAACATCAGTATCGAATAATCGCTATTTCTAGAAGGTATTCAGCTTTCTCGAAGAAGAAGATGAACAACTTCTTCAAATTTGTTTGAACAAACAGTTATTCAGCATTGGTGTGAACTGCGGGACTTGATACTGGGGTTGTAGTATTTCTTTGACTTCTTTCCCACATCCGCCAGAATCCAGCTGTCGAATTCGCGTCCGGTTCTTGTGGATAGCGAGCTTAGATGGATCGTCGCAGATGGAGATCACCTAGTTCCCTTATCCAAGAACTCCGTGACGTACAATACTGTAACTGTTTCCGTGATTCCACTCGAGGAAAGCATGGAGAGATTTTGGGCGACTGAGATCACTACTAGACCTGCAGTTTCCATGGAGGAAAAAAATGTGAGGACTACTAAAACATCGACCGTTTCCCAATCCAAAGAAAGACGTAATGGAATGCCTTACCAAAGCGTTAAAACTTCGATGCTATGATCGGAGAATCCAAACACAGGCAGCTCTGTGGCTGTTCACAATGTTAGAAGGACGATTTGCCAGAAAACCTGAGTTGAAAGTGGATTACGCGAACTTTATGGAAGAATATGCATCCATGGGACACATGCGCCATGTACAACGAGACGAACCTTCTGATATGCCAGTGGTCTACCTTCCACACAATCCAGTCATAAAAGAAGCTAGCACAACAACCAAAACACGCGTCGTGATCGACAGTTCCAGCAAGACAGCTTCGACCTCGACGATTTCCTGCTCCAAGAAATCACCTGGTGATCCTGTTCTGCCGACCGTCCATCGATTGAGCTCCTGACAGTCGCGTACAGCATCGCCCGGTCTTCGTTCATAACAACGCGCACCCTGCAGCAACTCGCGACCGATGAAGGGAATTCCTACCTACTCGGTAGACCTGCACTGCAAAAATCGTCCTGCTTCGACGACTTGATAGGAGGAGCAGATTCCGGTCCTGAAGCCATCCAGTTGCGCGACGAGTAGGCATCTGCTGGGAGCAGGAACGAGACCAATTCCGATTGAACGATCACGTGACCCGAAATGTTCTTCGCATAACCAAACGATCTATCCTTTCAGCCATAGCTAAGCTATTTAACCTATTGGGTTAAGTAGCACCCATCGTCGTAGGACGCGAAATGTTAATGCATGAGCTCTGGTTAACAGCTTGTTCCTGGGATGATGAAATCCCGGATAATTTGAAGCAGAAGTGGGAGTTGTTCTACTACGAACTTCCAAATTTGTCCAGCTTTCGGATTGATCACTACGCTTTCCAATCCAATTTCGAGGTTAAACTCCATACCTTCGCAGATGCATCAGCAGCTGCGAACGGGGCTTGCACCTACGCACGCTCCATGGACCCAGAAGGCAACAATAAGAACCCTGCTGTTGGTTGCAAAAACCCGTGTGGCACCGCTTAAAAGGTTGTCAATTCCAAAACATGAACTGTGCTCAGCCGTGATCGCAGCTCAGCTGCATTGTCAAAACCTTGGACATGGAAATCGCTGGGTCCTTTCTCTGATATAGTTCCACGGTGACGCTGCAATGGCTGAAATTCCCTCCCAGTACTTGGAAGACATTTGCTGCCAACAGAGTGTCAGAAATTCAGACAGCTGCACAATAGAATCACGTAGCGGGTTCCCAAAACCCTGCTTATTTGCTGTCTCGTGAGATGAAAGTTGGAAAACGGGACCTGACTGGCTATCCCGTCCTGAAGGTGAATGGATAATTTCGAAGAAGATAGTGAACGCAAACTAGTGATTGCTGCCGTTACCTGAGTTGAGCTAAGGTACAACGCTATCTTCTCGCGATACTCCGAGATTTCCCGCCTTACCCGTATAATGGCATACTGCAAGCGATTCGCAGACAACGCCCGGTTGAAAAGTAGAACACGTCCTGTCGCTTTTGCTGGCCCTATTCCAAGCTTGTCGCTATCAGTTGAGCAGCTTTCGCTCGCCTGAACCAAACTAGTTCACCTCGCACAAGAAGACTGATTGCAAGGCGAGCTACGAGATCTTGAGCAAAATCGTCCATTGAAAAGGCAATCTTCGGTACGACTTCTTAATCCGCTTCTGGATCAACAAGGTGCCTTGAGGGTGGAAGGGCGACTTAAATTGGCAGAACGGTCTAACGAATCCAAACATCCAGCTTTGCTACCCAGTTTCCATCCCCTTGTGAAGCTAATAGCAACCAACTATAAAATTAATCCAGGGTGCCGTTTAACATTGGCCGCAATGCGCGAAGAGTATTGGCTAGTCCACGGACGACGACTGGTACGCAGCGTCATTCGCAACTGCATCCAATGTTCCCCTAGCGAATCCCGTCCCGGTCCGTCAGCAGATCGGCCAACTTCCATCAGCCAGAGTCAACCCAGACAGACCCTTCACCGTGACTGATGAAGACTACGCAGGACCTATGTATCTTAAAGTAGTGCTCAAACGAGCAACGCCAACTAAGGCATACATATGTGTGTTCATGTGCTTAACAGTTCATCTGGAGCTGGTGATTCGCCGATTCATTCAAGGGGTGGCCGTCCAATCCACATGAGCTTGCTTCATTTAGAATTGGAACAAACTTTTGCTCATATTATGGCGCTCCTGGTGGACGGATTTGGAAGTTCTTGGCGCCCACGTGTCGGAATTTTGTCAGCTTCACGTATGTATTTTTTGACATTCCGCAAATCGACTGTACTTTGTAAACAATCAACATGGAAGCCGAAAGAAGGGAAAAAATTGTGCACAGTTATTTGGAAAATCCATTGTGGTCTGCATCTGGGCTAGCTAAACAGCTGAAATTGCCCAGAAATACCGTATGGCGCGTTATCAAACGGTATAAGGAAACATTGACGACGATTCGGAAGCCTCAAGCCAATCGTCGGAGTGGAACTGTCGACCGGAAACTGCGTGGTAAGATTTTGAAGACGATTAAGAGGAATCCCAATCTGTCGGACCGTGATTTGGCCAGAAAATTCGGTGCTGCCCATAGTACCGTGAGGAGAACTCGACTCGGGAAGGAATCAAGTCGTATCGAGCTAGCAAACAGCCAAATCGGACCATAAAACAGAATAGTGTGGCCAAAATCCGTGCTCGGAAGCTATACGACCAGGTGCTGACCAAGTTCGACGGGTGTCTTCTGATGGACGATGAAACCTATGTCAAAGGCTGACTTCAGGCAAATCCCAGGTCAAAAATTTTACTTGGCAACGGCTCGGGGGATGTTCCAGCCAAATTTAAATTTGTTTTTGCCGACAAATTTGCACGAAAATTCATGATTTGGCAGGGCATTTGCAGCTGTGGCAAAAAAACGAAAGTTTTCGTTACAAATAAGACAATGACGTCGGAACTATACCAAAAGAGTGTCTCCAAAAACGAATTTTGCCGTTCATTCGATCCACGACCATCCCGTAATGTTTTGGCCAGATTTGGCAAGCTGTCATTACAGCAAAGTCGTTCAAGAATGGTATGCAGAGAAAGGGGTCAGGTTGTTCCGAAAAACCTTAACCCACCCAACTGCCCCAGTTCCACCTATTGAGAAATACTGGGCAATCATGAAGAGGAGACTCAAGGCAAAGGAAAGGTTGTCAAAGACATCAATCAGATGAAGACCTGGTGGAATAAGATAGCTAAAACGATGGACGAAGAAGGTGTGCGCCGCCTAATGAGCCGTGTTACAGGAAAAATTCGAGAATTCCTTCGAAACCGTGACGAATAATTTTATCCGTATTTTTCTTAAAAGTATGAAGAAAACGCTACATTTGTATAAAAAAGATCTTGAATTCAATAATAAATAACTGAAATACAGGCAATTGTTTTTGTTCCAATTCTATCTGAAGCAAGCTTTCAGATTCGGACAACGGGTAACAACTCATCGGGAAGATGCGAAACGAGGCTGCACCTTTTGTATTGGCGAGAATGGCCGATGAGATTCTGCGTGGAAGAACAAATTACCTTAAACCTGGACCACGCCAAAGCACCAAACTTCGGCGGAGGGCTGTAAGGGCAGCTACCGTGAAGGTATACGCCAACTAGGAGTTTAACGTCTCTCATTTGAAGAAGCAGGGACAACTGGTGCTTTGCCGAAAAGAGAGGCGATGTCATGAATTCCCGCCTCCATCTCGTACCGTTGATTGAGTGATCCCGCAGACTGCAATGTACATTACACCTGCTCACTTCCTCATCGGGACGTATGTATGTGCATCGACAGTAGACCGATCTAGCGATCATTAATCATAACTTCAGTTTGGATCACCATCACCGGGTTTTGCATCAATGGAGGAGGCATTATTGGCTTCCTGGAACTCCAATGGAGATACACACCGGATGTCAAACCAACAGCGAGTTATGTGTCTCGCAGACGTCTATATCCAGTACGCTGCTCTTTCATCCCGATGAAAATGAGCTGGAATAATAATGGCTGTGCAATCCGCAGGATCCTCAATCAGCTTGACGCAATGGAATGTCTCTTTTCAGCGAAGCGCGATATGACATGTCTTCGTGAGAGACGTTAAACTCTGGTTGGCGATATACCTTCGGTAACCTGTAACCCGCCGAGAGTTGTTAACAGCGTTAGTATTTATTCCCCGCACGAATCTCATCATTTGATTCTGCAATGCAAGGTGGCTCGTTTCTCGCTCCATTTGTCGAATGAAACGCTCAGATAGGTGGGTAAAGACGGTGCTTCATGATTTCAAGTTGTTTATTATTAAATTCAGGATCTTTTGCTTCAGATGTAGCGTTTTCATCGCCTTTTTAAATACTGGTAAAATTATTCGTCGCAGTCATTTCGCGACACCTCGCAAACACGGCTCATGACGGCATACTAGCTCGTTTTATGTATCTCATTCCGCAGATCTTCATCGGTGATGTCTTGCTGGCAACTCCTTTGCTGTAGTCTCTATCATGTTGTAATTATTTCTCAATGAAGTGGGGCAGGGCAGTGAAGTGGGTTACGATTTTTCCAGCCTGGACGCCTCTGCATGCCGATGTGAACGACGCTGCTGATGACAATGGAATCTGGCCAAACGTACGGATGAAGTCAGATGAACGGCAAGGTGCGTTTTGGAGACGCTCTTTTGTACGATCGATATGTATTTGTAACGAGAAGGCTTTCGTTTTACGGCTACAGATGCCCTCGGAGATTTTCGTGCAGGTTTGTCGGCATGGAGTTAGGGCTGGCTGGAACATTAACCAATGCTAATGGGCCGTACAGGATTGCCCGAGTCAACCTTGACAGGGGCTAATCGTCCATCAGAAGACGCCCGTCGAACACGTCGTAGCTTCCGGTACCTTGTACGCCTGATGACACATGGTCGATTTGGCCTGTTTGCCAGCGATACGACGGTCGGGTTACCTCGCGACATATGTGCTGTACCGGGTATTTTCTGTGGAATCGCGGTGTGAACCAAGTTCCTCGTATCGTCTTCCAGGTATCTTGCCGCGGTTTCAGTCGACAGTTCCTCCGACGATTGACTCCGAATCTGTCGTAATGTTTCCTTGTACCGTTTGATAACGCGCCATACGTATTTCTGGGCAATTTCAGCTATTTTAACCTAGATACAGACTACAATGAATTTTCCAAATAGCTATTAGCAATTTTTCACTCTTTCGGCTTCCGTGTGATTGTTTACAAAGTACAGTCGATATACGAAATAGCAAAGTACGCGAAACTGATGAAATCTGATTTAAGCCAAATTTCCGTCCGTCTCAGGAGCCTCTGATATGAGCAAGTGTTCAATTCTAGATGAGCAAGTATAATTGGACGGCCACTTACTGATAGTCGGTAGTCTGGCTCCGGATGAACAAACATGAATACACATGTAATGCTAGCCCGGATGGCGTTGCTTCGTTGTACTAAGCAGATACATAGGTCCTGCGTAGTCATCAGTCTGTGAAAGTGTAATCATAGATTCAGCTGATTGTGATCTGACAGACCCATGGACATGAGAACGTGGATCTGGTGCGAATGACGCTGCGTACCAGTCGTCGATAGTTTCCCCAATGATATAATGGGCAGTTGCGGCAATGTTAAACGGCCTCTTGAGCAGTTGGTTGCTATTAACTTCACGGGGATAAACTGGGTAACAAGCTGGGTGTTTGGATTCGTTAGTTTCGTTCATGATTTAAGTCATGACACCACCCTCAAGACAGCAGTGATCAGAGCAATTAGAGTCGTACCGAATTGCCTTTTCAAATGGACGATTTGCTCAGATCTCAAACGAAACTCGCCTTGCGATCGATCTTCTTGTGCGGAGTGAATAGTTTGGTTCAGACGAGCGAAAGCTGCCTCGGCTGATAGTGAACGATAGGGCCAGCAAAGCGACGGGACGCTGATTAGTTTTCAACCGGGCGTTATCACGCAATCCTTTGCCAATATGCTATACGAATCAAGTCATATCGCGAGAGATAGCGTTGAAACCTGCCTTAGCTCAACTCAGGTAACGGCGAGCGCAATCCTTGGATGCGTTCACTTCTCGAATCCATTCTGGACAGATGTGGCCAGTCGGTACCGTTTTCAACGCAAATCTTTGAGAAATATTTGGGGTTTTGGAACGCATCATGATTCTGTGTACGCCGTAGCAATCTGGAACTCTGACATCTATTGGCCTTCCAGATACTGGAATTTCAGTATTCTTTAACGTTCATCGGAGAACTCAAATTACAGATCTTCGATATGTCTGTGGCTGTACTGAGTTCTCATTTGGAATTGACAACCTTGTGATTGCCACGCGAGGTTTTATTGGCAGCAGGTTCTTATTGTTGCCTTCTGGAACTCCATGGAACGTGCTGGAATGCAAGCCATTCGCTGTGATGCATCTGCCTGCGAAGGTATGGAACAACCTCGGGAATTAGTTGGGCGTAGTGATCCAGTCAGAGAAGCTGGACAGATTCGGAGTTCGTCGCTCCCGCTACTTCTTCAGGTGTCGGGGATTTTCATCATCCCGAGGCAAACTGTTTACCGAATACACTGCGATGCGTTCGCGTCCTACGACGATGGGTACTACTTGGCAATGGAATTAGATAGCTGGCTATGGCTGAAGATAAGTCGTTTAGTTATGCGAAGAGCGATTTCATGGTCATTCAATCGGAGATGACCGTTCCCCGGCGAATGCCTATAATAAGCAGTGAATATTCGGGACCGAATCGGTTCCTCTATCCAGATAAAATCAGGCCTGAAGACATTTTGCAGTGCGGAATCTACCGGTAGTGGAATTCCCGCTAAATCAGTCGCCTGCCATGAACAGACGGGCGATAGCGCGGCGCTGTCAGGGATTCAATCATGGACGATAAGACAGGATCGCCGGGTATTTCTTCATGGGGTCGAATCTTCATCTTTACCGGAACTGATCACGTGCCGTGTTCACAGTCAGGAGATCGAGATAATACCTTGACTTTAGTTGTATATTGAAATTGGGTGCTGGCTATGGGATTCGTCTCGTTGTGCATGGCATGTGTCCCGTGGATGCATGATTCTCATAGAGTTCGCGTGATCCACTCAACTCGAGATTTTCTGTGTAGATCATCGTAACATTGTGAACGGCCGCAGAGCTATATATCAGACTGGATTCATGATCTGGCAGTTTTAACGCTTTTGGTAGGCATTCCATGCGTCTTCTTTGGATTGGGAAGTGGTGATGTTTAGTAGTCCTCGCATTTTCGTGCGAATCTAATCTCCGTCGCCAAAATCCTCTCCGTAAACTCATCAGTGAATCACGGAGAACATTACATTGACCCGTACGTCGCGGTGCTGGATGAGACTGGGTGATCTCCGTGCGACGATCATCTAAGCTCGTATCACGGGAACTGTGCAATTCGATGTGGAACTAAATGGAGAAAGAAGTCAGAGAATGCTACAGCCCGGTATCAGGCATCGCGATTCACATAATGCTGAATAACTTGTTTGTTCAGACAAATTTGAAGAGTTGTTCGTCTTCTTCTTCGAAGCTGAATACCTTCTGAAACCAACGTTATTCGATACTGATGACCCGGGCCTGTCTGGAACGGTTGGAAACCGGGATCAGCTAGAATGTCTTTTGGAAGCTTCTGACATGTGCTGGCGGCAAGACTTGGATGTTATCTTCCGTAGGATCCAGAAGAATTTCACGTTACCTCTTCAGTGCCTTCTCGTTGCATGTTTCGGTAGTTACGGACTCGATGAGCGTTTTTCGGTCTTCCAGTACCTAAAACGCTCGGTCGCAGTATTAGTGTCGTCCTTCATCAGGGTAACGAGTTCGCTGTCAGGCGGAGCGAAGTGCACAATGCTCCTTTGCCATACGCATCCGCGATTCGAGAAGGACAACAGTTAACCCGGGAAAACACAGGGCCTCGGCAGAATGGCGCGCTGTTCTGGTGGGATTGACAATTCTAGGCTATGGAACAAGTGTTGGCTGGATGAAGATAGGAGGCGCTAGGTATCCCATGAGGAGAGATAGTGATAAACAAACGCACGCCCCATTCAATGTGGTGGAGAGGATAACGCCGGAAGCAACGCACAAATTTATGGCCAGATGCAATGGAGTCGCCACAACTCAGTCAGTAAGACGCGGCCCTGAAATGCGTGTCTGGATTCTAAGTTGAGGCAAGCAATGAAGCAGTGAATTAATGATTTGAGAACCAACTGAAGGCCTCTCAGGCAGCCATATGTAAGGCAGGTTATTTCTGGAAGGCGATCGTAGTCTACGCAGGGCCTTTGAGACAAGTGTTCTGTTTTGAAGTTGACGATGAACTGACGCGGTGTCTGTAGGCCAATGATTGAGCACCATGATGGTGACCGGGCAATTCAAACGCATGAACGCGTTTTCCTAGTATCGACCGTAGTGGCAGTCGTCGACAGATAACACCGTGACCTCCCAGGCAATGATGTGTCGTGCAGTTTTAGACATGGTATATTCTCCGGCAAAGTACTCCAGTACTGATCGTTGGCTCCTTGGCACAACTGAAGGATCTTCACATGTCTGCAAATTCATCCCGGCGTAGTACTTCAATGCCACTTAGCAGATCTCTTTTCATGCGTGGAAATCCATTAAATTTCTTAGATTTTCGCTTTGAATATTGGCTAATTAACAGATTCCATGCCAGTGAATAGTTGAAGCACTGATTGCAATCTGCGTAATCAACTCACGTTATCAAATGAGAACTGAAGCGTGTCATGGGAACGATTAGCCATTGACAGCCAATCGCAATCAAATAAATGACAAATGAATGGCGAATCTAAACTGGAACAGAGTTTCATGAAGTGACAGACAAATAGAGTGGCGATTGGAAATTTGGCTCAGGTTAGAGTTTGGTTCGGAAATTTCAGTTCAAACAGAGAGCATGTCGAGATTAACGTCTTACACGGTGTGGTTTCCTGTCTTTAGTGGTAACTATGATCCAACGAATGGCCTCCGAGCTCATCAGTCGGCACCATGTGCGCCACTATCTGCCCGATGAAATTGAGCCCGTATTATAGATCCTTCCATTGTCAACTCTCAATGCCTGGATAACCTTCCTATCCATTAAAGATACATAACGTAATAGAGTAGACAAAACACAACGTGCAGATGTAAACATGAAAATGAATATTTATAAATATAGATCAAGGCAGCAATTATATTTATGAATATCTGCGTATCTGCTTGATCTACTGCGAACTACGCTATCGAAAACAAAATGACTATACAATACTTGGGAATTCCATGGATGATCCGGAATTTTCATCTCTTATTAATGAAGCATGATCTTCAGGAACTAGCGGATATATATTGCGGGAACGCATTCCAACAAATGCCATCATTTTCAGCCCCAAACCTCGTACGCGATGCTGTAAGCATCTAAAACTAGCGGCAAACCGTGTTTTATGTACGCAAATCATTTGACTGTGGATCGGAAAGATCGGAAAATCGACAAACGTATCTTCTGTCCATGCTAATATTTGAATCAAAATCATACGTACATAAAGTGAGTATAGACGGGACACAAGTATGAAGGTGCCAGAACCGGTGTGACAGCAAATTTCACGGCAAAAATCGTAGCTAACATTCCATTTTTGCAGAGCGACCTAACAGCTGTGGACGATAGAACATACGTACTCAGCTTCTGGAATGTGGCTTTTATACGGCAATGCAAAGGCTCCGTTAATCGAGAACAAATAAAGTATCAAAATTCTAATTGAAAGTATTCTTGAAAATGGCAACCATTTGGCCTGATAATGACACATGACTATCACTATGGAAATCTAATCCTGTAATGTATAGACAAGAGATACAATACGATAGCAAACCAACCCACCAAACTGTCAGAACTTCATCAATGAAATAGAGAATACTGCCTAACAAACACAGTCGTATGTGATAGCGGATGGAGTGAAAATTGGAATATTATAAGTACATGCTGTACATTTGGCCTAAATGTAAGAATGGCATACCTCACTTTTTCCTTCTTATCACATCATATACGTCCTCACAATGTTTGCTAGTGGAAGAAACCCCAATGAAACTTTCGGGAGCTAGAGAAGTAAAATGGTACCGATGATTTCAGAGAAGATGGAGATAAATGCGACTAGTATCTGAGAGCCATACGAACGAGAACAGGTAATACAAGATAGTTCGAAATTTACAGAAAATGTTAATCCTTCTTTCTTCAGTCAGCTGTTTCTAACCTTCTTAGATATAACTCCTATTGACCCAATGAAATAAACTGTCAGTGAACAATTATTTTGCTGTATTTGGTGTCGAAAATTAACGTAACAGACTAATTGCATTATTTACAAGAGTATATGAGCGGCCTCACAGAATAACACTGAGACTGATAGAAGCAATTTTGATTGGGAATATCATTTGTAAACAAATAAATAATTTGACAGATATTAGCAACTAACAACGCCTTCTGTTTATCTACCGTCAGTGAGTTGTGTACAAGACACGACTGACGTAGACCACGTTAGAGCCAAGTGATGCATTATGTGTCAGGGGAAATTCTGTGTAATATTAATAGCGTTAAGATTTCAGTGTGCCGATCTTCTACTGATAAGAAGCTGGTTAAGTCACAATATATTTGATTTTGACAAGGACATAAGACAGCGTTTAATGCCAGTATGAAGGCCAACGCTCTTGAATATTATTTAATTGACTGAAAGGGCCGTTTATTTTATGAAGTAGCAAATGACGTCACAATTACACGTTACAGTGGACTGAGCCTAGAAGGCGAGATTAACGATATCTGTAGAAGATAAAATTATTAAATTAATGATAGTTTCTTCATTCTTACTGTCATAATCCTTAACGATACTAAATATTTATTCGTATGGCCTGAATAATACACTTTATCATGCTGTACCTGAATCAACAATGTTACGCGTTGTTTAAATTGACTGTAACGTTGTATCGAAGAAATTCTATAATACGGCAAACAAACATATGTCTGACTGACTCCTTTCAGCATCCGCCGATTTAAATAACATACCCATTCGGATCATGTAACAATCTGGTGTAGCATGCCTTTATAATATCGGCATCATACATATTTGCCATCATATTAGATAGATGATGACGCTACATTAGTAAATTCAAAGTATTATTTGATAAATTATGCTCAAGTAAATAATTGTTGTTAGCATGACATTTTAAAATGCCAAACGTTATCATACAGCTAATTTGAAACAGTGAAGCAACAATTTCATTCTAACATGACAGAACTAAGTTCTTGAAATTGCAACATTGACAAACAGTATATGACATAAATATCTATTTGAAATATATTTGTCTTGAGTAGCTAAAAGAACATTCCGTCAACACATTTGTAATCAACACAGTAATTTGTTGTCGTTTGACCCTTCTCAGATATGTTTGTTCTTCAATACAGAGACATGATGCATTTATAAGGCATAATATACAGACAGATTTCATGCATGTGTCTTGAAACATCAGAGCATACCTTGACAAATGAGCCAATACAAAAGAATCTGGACGCAACCGTCAAGACACCTTCATGACAAAACTAGTCAACACGCTATTA
This sequence comes from Aedes japonicus, assembly GCA_034211315.2. Taxonomy (NCBI): domain Eukaryota; kingdom Metazoa; phylum Arthropoda; class Insecta; order Diptera; family Culicidae; genus Aedes; species Aedes japonicus. Next base: position 53,082 of record JASCZW010008189.1, read on the forward strand.
TAGATCTACGGCATGATACAATAAGCAGAGTATTTTCAGTGCTACTGGATAGATACATTAGGCCAAATTTAATTATAGGTTAAATGCATGCCCTAAAACATGGTCTGTAATTTTGGCAATGAAATTTTATTTTTTCTTTATTAAAGTTTTGGCCAAAATTGGTCGTCTTCTTTCACTATGAAATTATTATTCCTCTATGTGAATGTCAGATATTATGAAAACTCAGGCAATTAGATAAATCGAAGTATATAAATAAAATAAGATCTCGCCGAAGAAGAGGAGTGAGTTTTATAAAATATCATTATTCTACTTGTGAAGTATGGGGCGAATGGTGGTGTATATGATAAAGTTCTTATAAATATAAAATAATCACGCATTGTATGTAGCTTACAATTAACAATCGATATATCATGTATGTCATATGCAGTAAAGCATGCTGCGCATGTCATCGCCAGGTACAGTGGATATTATGTTAGTGACTATTGGTATGATGCTATGATGTGACATTCCTTTCAGTGATTAAATTTAATGAAATATCAATTTCCTACCTCGAAGAACCTCTAGGCATTCCCAATGGATATTTGGCAACATCCTCTTGCTTGACTCGCCCGATAACTACAGACTCGCTCGGCATCAGGAAATGTCATTTCAGGGAGTTCCATATTCATGCTGTAAACCATAATCTAGCAAACGTTGGATCAAATCGGTTAGGCATTCACCTTCATATATTTCTTAGAACGTTTTCTGGAAGTGGGGCCTACTATCGACATGTCATTCAGAACAACTGTTATAACGCACTACTAATTAATTTTGAAGTGTTGATTCAGGTATCACGTTCAGGCATTTAATGGTGTCCGTGATAATTTGTGTGGTTTACGGTAATGCGACGGCAAGTTTTGCTAATACCACTGGCTATAATCGAGCACTGACCATGAC
>JASCZW010008190.1:0-53984 GCA_034211315.2 Aedes japonicus
TTTGAGAGCTGCATGGTCACACTGTTGCTGATATATATTCCGTTTTATAGACGTTCTGTTATGTGGACGTAAGTTTTTGTTCATTGTATGTTACTCTAAGGTTTGTATGAGTGCGTTGCTTGAAATTCGAATTCAATTTTTGTCGTCGATCAGTACGGACGCTTTTTTAATAAATACGATAAATTTGCCGCGCGCATGATTTGTTAACTTAATTTTGTCTGATTCAGCTTTGTTTGTTTTCTTCTTTCGTAAATAACATGGACTGTGGTACTTGTGCTATCGATCTCTATCTGTCGACTCAGTTATGTGGTCGTGTGTAGGGCGCCAGCGGTATCGGCGTCATCCGGCATGGAAGTGGCAGTGACTGTTCAGCGGGGCTCACTACGGAGGAAGGACAGGAAGGTGGTGGACGTAAACTCATAGCAGAATGCACTACCATGCTGCTACTTTGTCAAGAATTTTAACACGCAAAGTTAGAATTCAATGCCCTCGTCGAGCAGCAAAAACTGCTCGAGAAGCAATTAAATGCTAATGCAGAGGTAATGCATCGATTTGCACCACATCAAGAAAAGCCGAGCATGGTCCAGGAAGCAATCGAAGGCCCAGAAACGCCGCCTGACAGCAGAATACAGTCTGGCAGCATAAATAAATAAAGCAGTAGTCTATCTGGCGGTGTCGTTGCCAATAAAAATCACGTTACTTGTTCTTTGACACGTCGATGTCAGCAACGAAGGAAAATGTGCATGCATCGTTAAAAGCGTTGACTTCCAGAATTATCAACCAGACCTTGCGCAATATAAACAATGAAATAAGCCAACTAAATCAATTGGTCTTTAGGTGCAGCGGCTGGCTGCAATATTGCACGCTCTGAATTCCCATGCTCAGGGCTAGATAGCCATAGACGAACTAAAATCCTTATCGGCAACACATATCATCATCACGGAGTATTGTCGCGCTTTTGCCTCCGCCTGAACGATTCGTACCCCAGCTTGGAAGGCTGAGCCAAGCGACGCCAGCTCTGGGTGGCGCTCTGCTCGGCTGCCAGGAAGGTACTGAGGGCGAACTGGACCGACTACTTGATGAGCGTAAACTCCGTCGCTCGCCTAAACCGCCAGCACCACTTGCCGACAAAGCGGCGGAAACGCCAGAAAGCAGCAAAAATAACGAAATCCAGCGCTACAACTCTAGCCAACATAATCACTTGCGTGAACATCGTTCACTTCAACGCCAACAACATAAATCGATGCGACTTACGTTGGAAAACACCATCAATGCTTATGATTCCAACAACGCCAACTACAACAACTCTAGTTATCTCAACTTCAGAAACCAGAACAGTTTCAATATTCTTTCGACTGATCGAGAGCTTCTCGCATCAGCAAGAGATCACGTTTCTCCAAACCACCGGGTAATTATGTACCACGCAGATTCAATTTACAAAAGAGGAAACCTTAAATCCGCGTATCCAACGAGCGTCCCGCTTCAAACTTGTCTTGTATGCCTTCGCCCATGCGAGCTCATCGACATCGTGTGAAGGCTGACGCCCTCCTCAAGAGGAAGACTTCATAGATTTGACGCGTTTATTTGAGGAAGCTGATCCACGCGAGGTAATTCCTCATTCTTCAAGTGGTCTTGTGTGTATAATAAAATAGAATTAACTGAAACAATAGTTTATTGTCAAAATTTTAATCGTATGCGCAGTGCACAAAAAATTAACGAAGTTCGAGATAAAATTAACGGTTGTCTATACGATATCATATTAGGGAACTGAAACAAGTTGGTCTGATGAAATCAAAAGTGAGGAAGTTTTCGGTAGCAAATTTAATGTATTCAGATGTGACCGTGACTTGACATTATCAGAGAAAAAATCTGGTGGTGGTGTACTTTATTGCCGTCAATGCAAACCTCCAAGCCGAAATAATCCCTAGTGAAAAACATCAAGTATTTGAAGACGTGTGGATAAAAGTAACGATGAATGGCGAACTTCATCATGTTTATATCTGTTTACTTTCCTCCACATACGGCTAAAAAAGCTTCATACGACAAATTTTAAAACATCGCGGAATCTAGATTTCAAGTTTTGAGCCTCAAACCAAGGTTCACGTCTATGGAGATTTTAACCAGAAAACAGTTGATTTTATTCACGATAAGGATAACGAATTTTACTGCTTCGTATTATAGGTGAAATGACAACTTTAGCAACTTATTTTTGATAAAATCAGCCACCTAGACTTCAATTAAATTAATCATGTTCGAACCAGCTTGATTGCTATTTAGATTTTGCTTTACTAAAGGTGTATTCGATAAAATGGCACAGACATATATATCATCAAAATTAAACTGATCATCGGATTTTCTTGAAATTTTCAGGGAATGAAGAACTACTAATGAGTTTTGATTTACAGCATTTGTTTTACTCAATCTCGCCCCCATCCAGATTTCCTGTATTCACGCCACCCATCAAATTTGTACAACTGATTTTCCCAGTGTCTTCGCCGCAGAAAGCCAGTTTGCCTTGAACTGCTGCTCGTCCTTAGCAGTTTTTTGGTCTTCTTTAGGTTCCGCTTGACAATAGCCCAGTATTTCTCAATTGGGCGGAGTTCTGGCGTGTTGGGAGGGTTCTTGTCGCTCGGAAACCACCTGCACGTTGTTGGCGGCGTACCACTCCATGCCTTTTGACCGTAATGGCAAGATGCCAAATCTGGCCAAAACAGTACGGAACAACCGTGTTTCTTCAGGAAAGGCAGCAGACGTTTATTCAAACACTCTTTCACGTAAATTTCTTGGTTGACAGTCCCGGAAGCTATGAAAATGCTGCTTTTCAAGCCACAGGTACAGATGGCTTGCCAAACCAGATATTTCTTTGCGAACTTTGACAGTTTCGTGCTTGAAAATATCTGCTACCTTCCCCTTCCTTTTGCCGTATAAAACTCCTGTCCCGGAAGCTGCTTGTAGTCGGCTTTGACGTAGGTTTCGTCGTCCATTACCACGCAGTCAAACTTCGTCAGCATCGTCGTGTACAGCCTCCGGGATCGCGCTTTGGCCGTCGTATTTTGTTTATCATCGCGATTTGGAGTCACTACCTTCTTGTAAGTCGATAGTCCGGCTCGTTTTTGGCTCGATGCACGGTTGTAGACGATACACCCAGACTTATTTAGCGGCATCTCGGAGAGATAGGTTAGGGTTTCGCTTGAAACTACCTGGCAACTCTCTTTGTCGTCTCAGCGGCTTCCGGTTTTCGATTTCCCCCGATCCAGACTTCCTGGCTGTCGACAAACGTTCCCCAAACACTTTAATTACATTTGTAACGGTTGATTTGGCAACTTTTAGCGATTTTGCCAACTTTGCGTGCGAGTAGCTCGGATTTTCGCGATGCGCGAGCAAAATTTTGATACGCTGCTCTTCTTGCTTGGACGGCATTTTGACAACTGAAGAGCGAATTCCAAAATCAAAATAGGAGCAACATTCTACACACACACCTTCAAAATGAGGGGTGTTCAGGTTTTTTAAATGCAAAATTGAAAGAAATACGTCAAGTTGATATTGACCAAATTTTGACCGTATCGCCCTTTACTGCTTCCAATTATAGGTGAAAATGAAACTTTACAACTTATTTTTAATAAAATCAGCCACCTATGACTTCATCAAATTAATCATGTTCGGAACCAGCTTGACTGCTATTTAGATTTTGTTTTTACTAATTGTACTGAAGATTTTAGCATTGACGAAGCTTTAGACCCACTATGAAAGAATGAAAAATTTCATACTGCTATCGAATATTCATTATTCTCAGATTATCATAGACAACGTCCAGAAGATACTGATTACGAACTTGTTTACGATTTCAAAAACATAAACTATACTGAAATTAACAGAAAAACTAACAAATATAGATTGGCAGAACCTTTTAAAAAATGAAAAAGACATGAACAAGGCCGTTGACATATTTTGTTACAATCTATATGCAATTATTGACGATTACGTTCCAAAGAAAAAGAAAAGAATACTAACAAACTATAAGCAACCGATATGGTATACACGTGAAATCAAAAATCTCAAAAACAGAAAACAAAAAGCTCACAAAGCATACAAAAAAATCAAAAGATTACCAAATTTAGATAAATACCTAGATATTTGTAGAGCACTTGTTGCAGAAATATCATCAGCATACGAAAGGTACAATACAAGAGTAGAAAATAATAAAAAATCCGATCCAAAGGCATTCTTTAATATCACGAAGGAAACAATGAAAACGTGTAACTTTCCTTCCCGCATGCAGTTTGAAGAGTTTGATATTTCTGATAGTGGAGACATTTGTAATCAGTTTGCACGCTTTTTCCAAAATATTTATAAGAAATCCAACGATATTCTTGACCTTAACTATTTTTCCTATCTACCTGAGCATCAAAATGACGTATCAGTTGAAAACATCACTGTTCAAGAAATTTTAATGGCACTTAAAGGTCTTGATGCTGGAAAAGGACCTGGTCCAGATGGGATACCTGCAGAACTATTGAAAGAAGTAGCAACTTCTTTGTTAAACCCCTGTTTTGGCTCTTTAATCTACCACTTCAATCAGGAGACTTTCCACTATTCTGGAAAAAATCATTATTAATACCTGTCTTTAAATCTGGCAAACGATCAGACATTAAAAATTATAGAGGAATCGCAATCATTTTCAAGTATTCCTAAAATGTTTGAAGCGATTGTAAATCAAAAATTATTCAACCAGGTGAAAAATCGGATTTCAAATAATCAACATGGTTTTTTTAAAGGTAGATCAACATCTACTAATCTATTGGAATTTGTAGAATTTTTCTTTGGGTGCAATGGATAGAGGAAATTTTGTGGAAGCTTTATATACTGACTTCAGCAAAGCGTTTGATAGAGTTGACATTCCATTGCTACTTTTCAAACTTAAGCGAGTAGGTTTAACCAGGACACTATTAAAATGGATCGAACCTTATCTGACAGATAGAACACAGGAGGTACGTTTCAAAGGAAAGATCTCTAGATCAGTTAATGTCACCTCAGGAGTTCCACAGGGATCCTCATTTAGGTCCTCTTTATTTATTCTTTTTGTTGATGATGTTAATCTTGTATTAAATAATCTTAACGTTATTATCTATGCTGATGATATGAAACTGTATATGGAAATCTGAAGTGAGTTAGATTTGCAACATTTTCAGAGTGAAATTGATGTCTTCTACAAACGGTGTACTAAAAGTCTGCTTGATATTAATATAAAAAAGTGTAACATCATATCATATTCAAGAAAACCTACTCAACATGATTTCACGTATAATCTAGGAAATCAGTTAATTGAAAGATGCAACAAAATTAGAGACTTAGGAGTGATTCTTGATTCTAAACTGACCTTTGTAGATCATTTTAATGCAACAATTCTCAAAGCAAATAATATGTTAGGATTCATCAAAAGGTTCAGTTATCATTTTAAGGATCCATATACTATCAAAACACTTTATGTAACGTACGTAAGATCCGTTCTCGAATATTGCTCTGTTGTTTGGGCTCCATAGCAAGAAACATACATTAGTCGTATTGAATCTGTACAGAAACAATTTTTGTTATTTGCTCTTAGAAAACTAGGCTGGAATTCATTTCCTATTCCCTCGTATGAGTCTCGTTGCATGTTAATTGATATTGAATCACTGAAGAAAAGACGAGAAATTGCTATGATCTGTTTTGTTAATAATGTTATCTCGCAGCGTATAAATTCGGCAAACCTTTTAGAAAGTTTGAACTTTTATGCACCATCGCGTCTTTTAAGAATCAGATATCTATTTCATGTAAGGCCTCAGAGAACAATTTATGCTAGCAATAGACCAATGAACAAAATGATGAACATATATAATGAATATAGTGAAATAATCGAATTTACTATGCCTAAAGCGGCAATAAGAAAAAATTTAACTGCAAGAGTTGTACCCTCATAGATACTTACTCTATATAAATGTAAATATAAATGATACAGTTTCCGAACCTTTCAAATTATTCTCAAAATCAAGACGATATAATTCGAGTCGTCTTTGTTTCAGCTAGTGTAAGTTTTTTAGCCCGTTGAAAACCCTCGTGCTCGATATTGTGTAGCTCTGTATCGACAACACCTTCAAGAGAGGTCCATCTCGGTTTCAAAACAAGTTGAGATACCAGATCAGCCTCAACTTGAAGCTGTTGCAAACAACGCATCTCCAATGCAGATACAGTAGGTCACGGCATTTACTGTTTTATGAAATTATCAATCATATCAATCAATAATTGCAAACACACCCACCCCATTTTGTACCCAAGCATGCCTTGACAAATGTAATGCTGGTAACCGTAAGTCAGTCCCATCTTTAAAAGAAAAGAAAAGTGTTCGTTCTAAAGTTTTAGCGTCTGAAAATCCTTGGAGTGACTCTTATGTACACAGAAACAAATTTTGAATTTAAACAGATGTATAAAATTTAACCTGGTTTAATTCCAAGCCAAAGCAAGCGTGAACAACGCTATTGTTTGCAATCTCTCACAAAATTATTTGCAATCTTCTTCCATACAGCAGACCTGATTCCAGCGATATTTGGCTAAAATTTGAAAGAATGAAAAAAGAATCTGACCAGGTGTAGTGACTAACAAAGAATGATTTATTGAGGGGATACAAATCCAATGCTTACAATGTTAACATCCCCTCCTTAAGTGAGTATCTATATAACACTTAATAACTTCTCTGTCTTCTTGCAGCTTGGATTCAGGTAACGCCTTGGTCAGGATATCTGGCTGCCTCGCTGTAGCCAGAAAATGCCAGATCCGCCTCCTGTACGTCAGCTTGCACCGCTTGGTTTCTTTGTGGTATCGCAAAATCCTCTTGCCAGCCGCTGTCCAGTGTGGAAGGTCCGGATCGCTGCAAAATGAACTCGCCATGCTTACCGCGTGACTGACGTCTGGCCTCGGGCACTGTGCGATGAATTGAAGACCTTTAACCAGCTCGCGAAATGGAACTTCCTTCATCCTTTCACGTTCCCTCCTCATTTCGTGGGCTCATTGTCTTCAACACTCGCTGGTTCACGTCCAGCGGGTCGGTACCGGATTGCAGTCCGTCATATTGAATTTGTCGAGCAGTTCCTCGATGTACAGCTCCTGGTCGATGGAAATAGCGTCGTTGGTTCTGAAACTCGCCAGTCCCAGAATCTGCTCGGCTTGGCCTAGGTCCTTCATCCGGAATTCGTCGTGCAACTGCTGCTTCACACCGCCGACCAACCCTTGATCGTTGGAGAACAACAGAAAGTCGTCGACGTAGACTGCCACGATGATGATCTTGCAACTTTCCATCTTGTAATACACGCACGTGTCGTACTTCGAGCGCTTCAGCCCCATCCGCTTTATCTTGTGGTCCAACTTGATATTCCATACTCTGCTGGCCTGCTTGAGACCGTAAAGGGCCTTCTTCAGTCGGCAGACCTTCCTGGGTGTGGCTTCGTTCCGGAATCTCTCCAGCTGCTCCATGTTTATCTCCTCACCATCCAGATCGCCTTGGAGGAACGCCATCACAGCGTCCATCTTGTACACGATGAGATTCAGCTGCCCGGCTAGCGCAAGGAGGTGTCCAATGGTGGCGTAGCGGACAGACAACGGGAGAATACGTTTCGCTGTAGTCCACTCTTTTCGCTTGCGAGAATCCTTTTATCACAAGTCTTGCCATGTTACGTTCGATGATGCCGTCCGGATTGAGGTTGATCTTGTTCTTCAGAACTTTCCATCCCTTCGGAAGATCCACCAGACACCACGTCTCGTTTGCGCTCAACGCATCTAATTCTGCCTCCATTGCTTCAACCTATCGGTCCCGGTTGTCCCGGTTTAGCGCTTTCTGCAGCGTATCAGGGTCCTTGGATACCTGTGGAATGTATTCCGGCAAGAGATGGTGGCCGTTATCGGAACAATAATTCAACTTGCCTTGGACTGGGCGCTCCTAGTTGTGCGCTGTGCCTAGTTGTGCGTTGGATACTGAGAAAAATGTGAGGGTAGCACAAGCGGTTGTTGCGGATCCTGTGGCTCTTCTAACACACTGTCCGCCGACGTACTGTAATTTTCCCTCTCTGCGCTTCTGATATCTACGTCAAAGTCAGCAACGGCCTGTGGCTTGTTGACCACGGTGACCTGTGGACCGCCATCCATGATCTCTTGCTAATCAACTCTCGTAAAAACCATCGGTTCGACGGTCAAATCGGTCTCTTTCGGTACCGGAACCTCCGCTACCTCACGCTCATCCAGTATTACCACATCTCGACTTTCAATAACTTGAATGTTCTTCGGGTTGAACATTCGATTGGCCTTGGAGCACTCCGAGTAGCCAATCAGGATACACGGCTCTGACTTGGGGTATCACTTCGCACGCTTCACCTTCGGCACGTAAGTCATCGCTCTTGACCCAAAGATTCGTAGATTCGGCAGATCCGGTTTCCGTCCCATAAACTTCTCGAAAGAAGTGACGGAGATGCCCTTCGTCGGTGACCGGTTGATTAAGTGAACGGCTTTCGACGCCGCTTCGGCCCAAAATCGTTTGTCCAACCGTCAAACATCAGACTTCTCGCTCTCTCGAAAGTCCTCGAATTGCTTACCAGTATATTCGCCGCCGTTATCGGTTCACAGACACTTCAGCTACTTCACAGTCTGGGATTCGGAATAGGCCTTGAACTCCTTGAACGCCTCGAACACATCCTTCTTGGCCTTCAGAAAATGGACGAAGGTCATCCTGCTCGCATCATCATTAAAAGTGGTAAAATACTTGTTCCCGCCAAGGGAAGGCTTTTCCATTGCTCCACACACGTCCGAATGTACGACCTCGGGAAGATCGCTTGCCCTCGTGCCACCGGATTTGAACGGTAACCTCTGAGGCTTCGCCTCGATACAAGGGACACAGGGTAACATCGTCCCGCTTGAGATGTCCATGCCGACCACCATGCCAGGTAATCGCTTCACGCTGTCCACGTTACGATGTCCCAGTCACCGAAGCCAAATATCCACACTGGTGGCTAGTCGTGCCACACACGCACTTGGTTAACCAACCTGGTGCTGTTGGTAGAGGCCGTCTTTCTCGCCGCCTGTGGCGATGACTTCTCCCGTCGATTCGTCCTTGATCACACACGATTCCCTCGAGAAATTGACGCAATGACCCTTCTTGCAGATACGACTCACAGAAAAGAGACTTACTGCGAGGTCTGGAACATAGAGCTAAAATATCTAGACTACAGCACTCACCTTCCACATCAGCATCCAGCTCAACGTTCTTCGTGGCCACAACCGGTATCTCGGATGCATCTGCCACAAAGATGGACTGTGACACCTGCTTTGCGCCAACCAGTACACTCTCGTCTCTGCACATATGATCTCCAGCTCCAGAGTCCAATATCCACTCGTCTAGGGAGTTTCGCTTCTTACACGCCAAGAGTGCCTTCTTTTTCATGCTCCGGGAATTCTTGGTCGTCGATTTCTGTGGACACTCCGACGCGTAGTGCCCAATTTTCTCGCACTTGAAGCACTTGTTCTTTTTCCTGCTACTTTGCCCGCCAAATCTGGTGCCGGGTTCGATCGAACATGCTGTGGAATATCTGCGACTTTACTCAGTCTGCCGTCCACTTGATACCAGATGCGTCCATTCCCATGACCATCGGTTCGTATCGCTTCGGAAGCCCCATCATGAGAATCAGCGACATCCATTCGTCGTTGAGGAGGAAACCGATCTCCTGCAGCTTCTAACGTGTGGTCAAAATTTCATCCACATACTCCTTCACGGAAGAACAGTCTTCGAGCTTCAACCGCATCAGCTTCCATAGCAGGCTAATCTTCCGATACTTCCCGCTGTCCTGTAAGGCGGTCCGAAGGCTATGCCAAGCTTCTTTGGCTGTTCGGGCATTTTGGACTAAACTGTAGTTATACCTCTCAACACAGAGGCAAATTGTCGACAAGGCACGGTCCGACAAATCCTCGCTGATCTGTACATCGTCCGGGGAATTCACAGCTCGCCAGGTTCCCTCCTTGATCATTACCCGCGTAGTCGTCACGGCCCTTCAGCTTCTCCAGGGATTGATGAGACGCACTGCCGAACGGAACTCGCTGATCGAACACTCTTGCTTCCTGGTTTCCCCCAGCGGACAATTCCCTTTGGCCACCGAAACCGATAGCTTGAGCAGGACCGTTTGGCGGTAGCAGGTCCTTAACCGGAAATCCATCTTGAGCTGCTGGTGGTGGCAAGAATCCTTATTCAGATCTTTTCACGGATATGCTTAAAAAAATATATCTTGCAGACTTCTTGAGGAAGAAAATTTTTCACTTTTCAGCTTGTTGTTTGGCCGGTTGCTAGGCTACACCTGTCGCAAAGAACTATCCTGGACCCATAGAATGAAAAAACATCTGACCAGGTGTAATGACTAACAAAGAATGATTTATTAAGGGGATACAAATCCAATGCTTACTATGTTAACAAAATTTACATGAAATGTCCCATTCATTTATGCCACAACTAGCATTCTCTGGAGTAGATAACGCAGAAAATGAAATGTTTCATTCGAACTGTGTATGTTTTTCTCCAAATTACACTTTATGAATCATATTGCTTACAGGTTAAGCTTGCAGACCACTTTAAAACAGATCAAATTCTGCTGCTAACTAAAATTGGTTGAAAACACAGATGGCACTGACTTGCGGTTACCGGCAGTGAACGCCTTGAAGGATGATTGCGATTTGCGATCTTCTCGCTATTCAGCTTCCTGCGCTCGTCTGAGAAAAGGGATTGCCGCCACCCAAGCCACCACTCGTCAGAACTTTCACCGTGCGGTATTTTATTATGATGCATGAGGAAAATACACGCGAATGTGTAGTAGATATGTCATCATCATCATCATCATCGTCGTCGTCGTCGTCGCCGTTTTCGCCTTCTTCGCCTTTGCTGCAGGATTGGAAGCATTTATGCCTTTGGCATTCCCCGGAACATTCTAGCAAACAGAAAACCAGACGAACGAATGCCAATTGACTGCCGTGTAATGGGGAAAAGAAAGTTTTATAGGGACTTCGATTTTACCTGTTCGCTCATCGTCGGAATAGGGATGTGATATCGAGTGAAGTGTTTCCAGTCAAATGAAAAGTTCTAAGGCGTTTGCTGATCAATTGAGTATCGATTTGCTTCAATCGATTACGAGAGTTTGATCTTACCGTCTTGATGGCTCCCAAAATGAGAGTTATTTTGATTGTAAGGAATTACAGAGTTAATTGCACCAGTTGTTCGCGCACGTATTCGATGCTTTTGGACACTGCAGAAAAAACTCGCGGTTTTACAAATCACAGCATTTATTTTGCAGAAAAAACTACTCTTTATTCTGCGCGCACAGAAACAGAGAGGGTAAGGGGTTGTAATGTTAGCTTAGCTCCTTCATTCAGCCTGTGTACCAAAGTGTCATTAATTTAGCGATAATCAACAGCCTGTTGAGGTGGCGGATTCGTCCGTGCCTCGACCTACCCCGCAGTGGGATGTTAGGCAAAGGGTGATGTCCTTGGTTCGAGTACTACTTTACCCATGCCCTTTCGCTCAATTTTCAATACATCTATTCTATTCCCAACAAACCGTACACTGACGGAACTTTCAACAATTTCTCTTCATATCTTTCATTCTTGCAAACATTACTGTCCACCAGTAGCGCAACCAGAAATTGGTTGTGGGGGGGGGGGGGTTGTGAGCTTGAAGGTAACATGTTTTGGAAAAATAGTGGCATCAAAATTTGAGTTTTATAATTCAAGTTTATTTAATATTTCAAACATACAACGATATAATTTTTAAGCGATTCCAATTTTCAACCTTCTTGGTTTGTTCGACAATTCTTCCAAAACTTCCTCTTTGATGACAACAACATTTTCGTGGATATACATAAGCGCGATACCGTTCAACCGTTCTTCTCCTGTACTATTTCTCATATATGTCTTCAAATTCTTCAAAGATGAAAATGATCTTTCAGCACAGCAAGTCGTAACAGGGTGCAGAGCTGACAAAAGCCATTCACGTCATACAAAACACGCAAAGAAAAAAAAGTCACCTTCACCGATTTGAGCTACGCGACGTCTTTCCATTTTCATCGTGTTGCACCCAAAGCATGAAGATAGTCATGCATTCATACTCAACGACGATGTTTCATATTCCTTCTTCGTGGTCTGGAATCAAAACGACGCGAACACATAGTTTGCCTTACCTTGATACAATTTTTCGGTGCACTAAATTTGTCGCGTCGCATGTGTTTCGGCTAGTGTTTGACAAGGTCATACGCTGTGTTGTGATTTTTTGGTTGAGACACGACGATGAGACGAGTGAAACGAACTGACTACTGGCAGTTAATTTAATACCACCGAGAGGCATCGTGCCCGCTCGGTGGGTACTTTCAATAAGACGTTAAGGACATACACGACCGAGTCCTTTTCCGATATAAATTCTAGGTTAGAATAATTTTCACTTCAAGTTTTTGGAACTAAACATCACAGCTATACCTAAACAAAAAGAGTTAAAGTATGCTCCAAAGGAGCAAGCATTTGCTGAAAGTTTCATGCACGCAGTCTTAATAATATTTGAGATTTGTGCTCAGCAAATCGCGAAGTGAGAAGGATTCGGTCGTGTATGTCCTTAACACCACTAAAATGACATAGAAAGACGAGTCCATTTTATAGGGGAGACGAAGTTTGGATGAACATTGTGGAGTCGTGCGCACCGCATCATTACAATAGCCCATGGATACGGAGCGCCGACAGTGATGGTCCACGCTGCTCGCTTTAACTACAACAATAGAAATTGGCTGCTTGCTTGGTAGCCACTCTCGAAGGGTGGAAACAATGCACGCTGCTGGGGGGACTACCTAACTGGGGGGACTAACTAACAGCAAGACGCTGTGTGCTGTGTGAGATCGAACAGCATGCGAAGCAGCCCGGATAAAAGTAATCATACAATTAAAATACAATAATTTAAAATAACTTTAAAATCTACTGCCGCCGTTGAATCTTATTGTTCATGCATCAGATAAATGGAAAATGTATATTGTTATTACAACAGATTTACTATTAAACCCATATGCAAGAATTTTCAGCAATTGTGAAACTACACAATCAATAGTAATTGACTCAAATTTGCTCGGAAAAAAATGATTTTTTCTATAGTTAAGATTACCGTTAAGACACCGTTATTCTGTTGTCGATGTCTCAATTTATGTTAGATTCTATTGTGGAAACAATAACTACTATTGTCATCTTATAGTTATGAACGATACTTCAAATTTTACGCACTATTGGTTTTATCGTATGATTACAATAAATTTAATCAAAATCATTTTTTTTCGGATTGCGCGATCATTTATTCGGTTTGTGTTTGAGTCTGTACCGGTCTGATAAATTCAAAGAAGTGCCGGTCCCGGCCATGCAATGGTGAAGCAGGTGGTATAAATTTCTTGGAAAAATGTTGCAAAAAGATTGCATATTTCTTTCGAATTGCTGCCAATGCGTTCATCTAGATGCATGGATGATGGAAAATTTTCAGATTTAAATTTTGTTTTAACGTAATTGAAACAGGGTTTAGGGCACAACTTTATTTCCCTTCCAGTTTTAGTGTCATACTCTTCAAATGCGATGGCTAAATTTAGTTGATTGCAAACGTCTAAATATTTCTCTAAATCTTCATTGCTGTTATATTTTTTTAATTTTTGTACAACTTGCAATTTTTAGATTTTTAGATTTTAGCAATTTTTTGATTTTTTTTTTTGAATTTCTATGATGTTGTATTATTATGATTGGTACCTCTTTATGAATAATTCCGAAAAGAACATTATAGTAGACATCAACAGCAATTTCAACATTTCGTTCATTCCATACACACTTAGAAATTGTGAATTTTACACGAGACGTAATTCATATTTGTTAAAAGTCTGGGAATGTAAAGAAATATTTCGTGTAAAATTATGGCTTCTGAGACTGACGCATACGAAATTCGACAAAAGATGTGTTTGGTTGAATTTAAAGATTGGACTCGAAAAAAATGCGACGCTTTGTTCTAGGTGTAACTTTTTATCGCGTGGGAAAAATAAATGAAACAAGAAGAGCTACGCCAGCAAATCCTGGGCGCGGTGATCGATTATCCTGGTCAGTCGCACAGATGGATCGGCAAAAGGCTTGGAATCCACCATTCCACCGTGTCCCGCGTTGTGAAGATGTTCCAGGAGACGAAGACCATCAAGCGACGCGCTGGAAGCGGCTGAAAACCGAAAACGGAATACCCAGAGAAGGCGCGGAAGATAAGGCAGTACTTTAAGAATAACCCGAAGTGGTTCGTCCAGCAGACCATGACATGAGCTAGGCTACGTATTTTTAGGGTCAGGAAGGCGCCAAACCGGACTGACATGCAAAACACGGTGGCCAAATTGCGTGCGCGGAAGCTGTTCCGTGACTGACTGGTCAAGCCAGGCTGTCTCGTCATGGACGACGAGACAAATATCAAGGCGGACACCAAACAAATCCCCGGTCTCGAGTTTTTTGTCGGTTCGTTCCGGAAAAGAAAAGTTCCGGAAGAGAAAGATGGACTAATTCACGAAGAAGTACCTGTTGTGGCAGGCGATCTGCGAATGCGGACGGTACAGCAAGCCGTTCGTTACAATCGGCACCATAAACGTGTAGATTTATCGTGAGGAATGCTTGCAGAAGCGCTTGCTGCCCTTCCTCCGCTCTCACCGTGGTCCCACGCTGTTCTGGCCGGATCTCGCTTCGTGCCATTACGCCAAGCCTGTGATGGATTGGTACGAAGCGAAGGGCATTAATGTGGTCCCGGAGGAGGCGAACCCAACAAATACACCAGAACTTCGTCCGATCGAAATGTTTTGAGCGATAATGAAGAAGAAGTTGAAGAAAAGTGGAAGAACATTCAAAACCGATGAAGTTTTGAAGAAAAACTGGGAAAAATTGTGTAAGGAAGATGGACAAAGCCTCCCCCAAGATCTCTTGAGCAGTGTTAACAGAAATGTACGAGCGTTCAGCTTGGGAGAGGATATTTTGTAAATAAATTATGCCGAACGATAGTTAATATATACACACTTAGAAATTATGAATTTTACACGAGACCTAATCCATGTTTGTAAATAGTCCGGGAACGTAAAGTCGAGGAATGTAATAGTCGGGGAACGTAAAGAAAGATTTCGTGTAAAATTATGTTTCCTGAAACTGAAACGTAAGCAATTCGACAAAAGATGTGTTCGGTTGAATTTATTTTCTCATCTCTTTCAACACATTCTTATGCGCTAAAGGACGCTTGCATGTGTCGGTCTCAGGGACAGAAATTCACACGAGATTTTGGTAGTGTGTAGTTTTTTAATCCCTGGAAGTTTGAAAAGTATCCAATTTAAAATGAATTTTTGGTGATCATTTTTTTGTGTCTCATTTTTTCCCAGTCCAGTCTTTATTATCGCATCTTTTTCAACTCATTCTTATGTACTAAAGGACGCTTGCATGTGTCGGTCATCGGGTGACTGAAATTTACACGACATTTTGGTAGTGTGTAGAATTAGTTGCCAGTTTACAATACTTAATCTGCGTTTAATATTTTCATAATTTGCTTTGTTATATACAAAGATTTCCTCGAATTCACAGTCGTTGGGTCTTTGAGTTTCACGATTAAATAGAGAGAATTCGATTGCTGTGTGAAATGCTTCATTTTACCATAAGGGATTCAATGCCTAAGTAACAGTTCTGCTGATTTTGGACGTTATTACTTTGATTTAGACCTAAATTAGCAGTTTTGTCGAAAACAAACTGCAGTGTTTCATTGTCTGCAACAACTGGAAGTAAGATGGTTTTATTTTCAGAGTCCTGAAAAAAGACAGCTTATCTTTGGTTGAAGTCACCATAGATGTGAACTTTAGCCTCAGGAGGTAATTGTGATACAGTTTCTCAGGCGTTTTGAAAAAAAAGATTCATGAACAGTTTTATTTGCACGATCTGGTGGAAAAAACACGGAGGCAAACACGTGTGTTTTGCCAGCAATGCATGATTTTACCCAAACAGGCTCAAATTCTTTGAATTTTGGCGCAGAAAGTATTTCTAACATAAAATTGGCTGAAACTGCTATGATAACACCTTCGGACAAAATTTCGGTATAATATAAAAGTTCTTTCTTCGCTTTGAACGCTTTCATATCAGCTTGTCTCAGTAGCTAAAATTACCCCGAAAAGAATGACCTAGTAAATGTTTATACATTTCTTCCATTTTTGCTGTGCCTGTCAAAATTTCAACCGTATGAAAGGTTGAAATCTTAACAATAAGAATTTCAGTCGGTTATAAAAATCATACAATGTCTTCTGCTTTCTTAGCTAATCAATAGGTTATAGAAAATTTCCATATGAATAATCAAAAGTTCACAAACCACGTTAAGGTCTGGCCATAATCTACGCTTCATTTAAATGTTTAAAATGGCCTTTAGAAAAAGCCGAGAGGGAGTTCTGAAAATATCAAAAATTAGTCGACGTGACTTATGAATAACCCTTTACAGCCGTAGAGGACGTCTTCGCAATTCTTAGATTTAGCGACCAAAACATACCGGTGTCCGTCATGCACCATCTAAGGTGTGACGATTACAGAAATATTCATGCATCATCAAAACGATGACTTATGGTTCTTCGCATATTTTTGTTGCGTGACTAGGAAGGGTTTGCTGACGAACAACTAGTTGGCATCATCGAACTTGTATACCGTTACAACTTTATTGTTGCTCGACGACAGGCTTTGCGTTGCTAGTCAACATGTTTCCCTTGCGCAACATTGAAGGCAACAGAGTCGTCGCTACTGTGGTTTTATGTGCTTTGACGATGACTTTTGTCAACACTGACAGGGAGTGTCGCCATTATTGTTAGCAGTGTATGTATGGTTGGAAGTAAATCAACGTTGCATACATTTAGGGCTTCAGCAGCATTCCGTGGTTTTTTCTCCGTGAGTACCGAAAACCAAAAAATTGCTTCTCCAAGAATTCCTGTGCTCTGAAGGTCGTAAAATTCGGCTCAATGCTGAGCAGATCCGGAGATTTTCGATGGATCAGATGCTGCATCCAGTAGCTGCTGAAAAAGTGCCAACATGTCAGCATGTTTGACAAACTTCTCCTCCAATGCTTGCAAGGTATTTTCCAGGAAAGGTAAGAAGATTTCGTTTTTATTGAACTCTTCCGGAGTCTCGAATTTTTTGTTCTCTTTCTGACGTCCAGCTCTTCTGGGTTTTGTAAGGGACACATCAAGAGATTCACAGAGTGCACTCGCTTCAGAAAATATTTTATGGAAAGCATTTTCTGCATCTTCTTGCATTTGACCCAGAGCCTTTTTGGTTACCCTTGCTGCGTTCATTGCTTCTGCCAAATCAAGGTTTTCTTTTTGCAAATAAACACTCAGCGGACGAGTTATCGTAAAAATATGGTGTGTTACACAAAGGTTGACCAAAAATTCAGGTTTTTCAACGGACGCCTGAACTACTGAAGCATCCGTCGAGGCTTTCTTGTCCGTCCATGTCTTAATTATTTCCAGAGCAGCAAAAATAGGATGCAAGAGGTCTTTGAACGTTTCTACCGAGTCATGACGTTGAATCCAGCGCGTAGGACACATTCTTTTCAACTTCTCTGCCATCGGACTACTTTTCTCAATCTTGTCAGTTTCTATTTTTAAAACGTTTGCTCTTTTTGGTGAATTAAAAAAAAATTGTAAACGCTCTCGATCACTCCCATGCAGTTTCGGATTGCAGGAGCTGAACAACCCTCGGAGATTGAAAGATTTAAAACGTGAGAGCAACAATGGACATACAGTGCCTTCGTGTAAAGCTCTCGCACACAAGCTTGGACGCCTTTTACTTGCCCACTCATAGCTCGTGCACCGTCGTATCCCTGACCAACGAGGTACTTCGTGTTTAGTCTAAAATCAATCAATGCTTGACAAATTACATCGGCTAAACCTTTCCCTGTAGTGTCAGTGACTGGAATAAACTGCAGGAACTTTTTACAAACATTATTATTCTCGACAAACCTTACACACAATGAAAGTTGACACACATTCGATATGTCAGTGGTTTCATCGCACAAAACGGTAAAATATTTAGACCTGTTGACACGATCAACAAGTTTTCGCAAAATGATGCTATTGAACGCCTGGATTAGTATCATTCTGCGATTTCCAGCTGATAAACTTCGCATTTTTGGCAGAATTCTCCAAATGACTTCGCAAAACGTTATCTCCAGACTCAACTCGAAACTTCAGAAGAGACCTAAAGTTACCCTCTTCATTTGTCAAATCTTCATTTAACTTAAACGTGCCAGTATCCCGATGACCCCTGACAGCTAGTCCACGCCGAAGAGCCTCTCTATTCTTCTCCTCTTCAGCTCGCCTTCCATCATCGAGAGCCTTATCAATCCTTAAGATCGACTCAGAAAATGTAGCCACAAACAACCCTGCCTTTTCCACACAAAAAGAATGGTATTTTGCACTCTCGTGGTGGCGGAAATCTTCCTTGGCATTTTTCCACTGTCTATAAGCTTGTTTAACAAGTTTTCCACCTTGAGTACCTTGCTGACCAATTGCAAAGAGAGCGCAAAATTTGCTGTACGCCCCATCTTGAGAGGAAGAGTACGCAAGCCAGTTCCATTCTCCAAGCCATCGGAGATTGAATTTCAAATTTCGAGGACCTGATAGAGGGAATTTGAAAGATATGTCCGGTTTCCAGGGATTGGTTAGTAATTTGATTTTTTGCGAATCACTGATCTGCAATTTAAATTAAAAAGCAGTATGTTTTAGTTGGACAAAAAAGGTAATGCAAATAAAATATTTACCTGCTTTCCCATGCAAAAAATCCAAAATCATCACCACCCGAAGTCGACGGTTCGGTGATACCACCACTTTCCGAATACCGAAACTTTTATAAGGGACTTTCTGCAGGTTTTTCTTCTGCTGCCGCTGTGATCGATGCTGCATCGTTGTCGGTTTTATCTAAGACGCACCAAAGCGGTAAATTAAACAGCCACCATCAGCTAAAATTAAACCCACCTGTTTCCGATGCCTTTGTTTTTGCCGTAAAAAAAGTTCTAATGTCCATGTTTATGGAATTCACTTGTCACGATTCAGAGGAAGAAAAACTGAAAAAAACCACCCGTTAATCACAGTGTCAACTTGATCGGCACCAAGTAACTTGACAATTGTGCAACATGCCAAAACTGAATGGAGGACAGCATCGATACAAAGCCTCACTCATACAAAAACCGTCGGTAGTTCATTGAGAGATCCACTAACACAAAAAAAAACAAACGTCTCTCGAATTAATATTTTTACTAGCCTCTCACTGTGAGAGTCTCACTACTCTCTTCGCTCTTCAGTTCTTTTTTGTTTCGTTTGGACGTTATGAATGCTAATAATATAGTTTTGTGGAGCAATGAATGGTGAACGAAGAACCGCTCAAAACGGGCTGTATGAAATAATGCTTGGTTGTGTTGCTGTAGAAATAATGTTTGTCCTGCCTGTGTGTGAATATGAATCGAAATTTTTTTTAAAGAGAACGGAAAAAGAGTAATAGGGAGCTTACCCATTTATATTTAGCAGTGTTGCAAGTTTTGCTTATAAGATTTTTTTTTTTTTTTATATGCAGTAGCATTGTTAGCCTTCATTTTTTTTCTGGCTCTGAGGGGGAAGGGTTTAACCCCCAACCCCCCCCCCCCTCCTGGTTGCGCCACTGCTGTCCACTCTTGATGCTTCATGATGATGAGCGAACATCTTCTTCTACATCATAATCAAAGCTCCACGCACGGGGAATGCAAAAAATTCTAGGGTTTTTTTTCATTAAGGCGAATTTACAATTGAGAGATTCTCTCTGGGCTCGCTCTCTTTCATTCATAAATCAATCACCTTTACGTATTTCATTCTACTATTTGTAGTGTAGGCTAGCCAGCACTGTTGTGTTGCGATCTGTACTAAAGAATCCCTCGAAAGTTTTATAATGGCGCTGTAATGAATGAAAGAGAGCGAGCCCGGAGAGAATCTCTCATTTGTAGATTCGCCCTAATGAAAAAAAACCCTAGAATTGATTTAAAGAATGTGCACACCAAAAAGTAGTCAACGGGAAATTAGTGGTATTAAATGGAAAATATGAGAAAATCAAAAGTAAATCATTTATTTAAGACTTCATAAAAATACAAATATAAAACATATACAGTTAAGTCAATTTGACCTGTTATACCCAAATGCCCGCACCTTTCGTTTGACACCTTCCATCAGTTTTTGCACAGTGTCATCCGTCACCAATTTTGCAGCTTTCTGCCAGTACACCTGAAGCTTTTCTCATCAATTGCTACGCTATTCGTTTTTCGAAGATTCCTCTTGACCAGAGCCCAATACTTTTCGATCGGACGGAGTTCTGGCGAATTTGGCGGATTGCAATAATTTGGGACAATATTTACACCATTAGGAATGTACCAATCCTTAGCCAGTTTTCCATAGTGGCAAGATGCCAGGTCAGGCCAGAACAGCACCGAACCGTTGTGTTCCCGAATGAACGGCAACAGTCGTTTATTCAGACACTCTTTTACGTAAATTTGTCCATTTAGAGTGCCAGTCGTGATGAAGATGTCGCTTCTGAGACCGCATCCACATATTGCCTGCCATACGAGGTATTTTTTTGGGAACTTCGACTGCTTAAAACGATCAGCAACATTTCCTCTTTGCAACGAGGTATAAAACTGTAGTCCCGGTATCTGCTTAAAGTCAGCTTTGCAATATGTTTCGTCGTCCAATATTATGCAGTCGAATTCCTTCAGCATAGTGTCATATAATTTTCTCGATCGAGATTTTGCGCTCTTGTTCTGGATGTCGTTACGATTTGGAGCAACACTTACTTTGAATGATTTCAAGCCTGCACTTTTCTTCACTTTCTGGACGAACGATGGAGACATTTTCACTTTTTTCGCCACATCACGAACGGAGATATTCGGTTTCTTCTTAAATTCTTTAATCACTTTCTTCCTCTCCGCGACGAAACAAGAATCATGGTTACCTCCGGAACCGACCTTTCTCTTTAAAGTTAAGCGCTGCTGAAAGTTTTTTAGCACTTTAGTAACCGTCGATTTTGCGATTTTTAATGACTTGGCAATATCGCCGTGCGACAAATCTGGATTTTCCACTCTTTTGTGCAAAATTGCTTCGCGCACGCGTTCTTGATTCGACGCCATTTTACTGAATAAAGGTTACTGTAGCCAAACGACGTCTTCATCATAGCACACATACATTAATATTCATGTAGTAGTGATGGGATTAGCAAAGCGTACACGGAGAAGACTGCATTAGGACAATTCCGACGACTACTTTTTGGTGTGCACATTCTTTATTTGGGCGGAAAAAAATATTTCCAGGAGAAAGGGGGAGGGGGAAGGTTTGGTAGACAAATAATTCTTCACCAAAATACCTGAATGATAAAACTCTACTGTAAAGTATACAACATATTTAAAAAAATGTGGAGGGGGGTCAGATCTTGGTAAGGAGGGGGGACTTTCACCTCCACCACTTTTATTTAATCTTATGCACAGCAACCTTATTCTAGTTTTGATTTGCATTTGAACTGCCCTTAAAATTAAAAACAAACATTCAAGTTTATTGTTCAGGAAAGTTCTGTAGCTGATGTCATTTTAAGTTCCATACCTAGATGAGGAACCTAATGAAGGTGCGGCTAATTGATTTTCATACGGGGTGGTCGGCTTCAGGTGGATAGCGGATGAGGGCTTGAAATAAGCTCTGTTTGGGCTGGGGGACCAGAACAAGTTCCACCCCAGCTCAAACAACCAAATTAGTATTAATTACATATTATTTTAATGACTAGCAGTTGAGGATAATCACAACGTTAACCCTTCACGACAGAACTTTCTTGTTTTGCCTATGAAATTTCATTGTTGAAACCAAAGTAGAAATGTTCAATATCACAATATGAATCCAGTGAATGAGAGATGCTCATAATTGCTAAGAGTTACTCAGGATTGCTCAGGGTCTTGCCCCTAGAGATAACAAATAAGTCACACATGACTGCACATAGATTCAAAACCAGGAAATTACATCTTAAAGCAACCTAATTTTGAAGATTTTGTCTTTGAGTTGATGAGTGAGTAAATCAATCGTCCCTCCGCTGAATGTAATTGACCGCCAATTGTTATGCCGTTTTCCTGGCTTACTCAAAAATTAAACCATTAGGATTAGTCCAACTCCAAACCATCTCTTAAATTTTAACACCCAAATTCATAATAGAACTGACTCCATAAAGCGGAATCCCTCGAATCCCCTCACTTCAACGGGCCCATCTCGTCGGCTTCTACCTGTCGATAAGATTACAACCAACGATTTTTCCACCGGACCATAAATTATCTCAACCGTCTGACGCTCTACCAACTGCGCCATTATTGTTGCGGGCGAACGAAGTTCGAAGCAGCTCGCCGGAAAGGATTACCGAAGGATTTTGGTGGCGATTGGCGTTTTTGGCTTCCTGAATTCCAACCCACTCCCACCGACGGAGAATAACAGCGACGACGACGACGACGATAAAAATGTGATAAATTACATCGGATCAAAATGGATAAGATAGAACTTTAAAGGAACAGTCAGTAAATTGTACTCGGGACCGATCGGCAGCCGATTATGATGGGGATCAAGGTTTTATTGATTGAATTTTATTCCCAAGAGAATGGTATAACCGAAATCCATTAGTGCGGAAAGCACCCGCATGTTTGAAGACATCTTTTGTCGATTCAATTATCAAACAGCCTGTGTAGCAAAATCAATAAACATCTTTCCGATTTTTTGTTTGAAATGAGGAATCGTAGCAGCCCGTAGCTCCGTTGCCAGGATCAAACGTTGGCATGCCTCATTTGCTGGAAGAAATTCACTCGGTAGGACCTCAGCAGTCTATTGCTGTGGAAATGAAAAATCTCCATCAACCGGATGTGAGCCCGTAAATAACAAGGTACTTCCTGTTTCCGTTCGGCACAGCTTGAATTGATGATAATGTTTGCTGTAATTAGGTTCTGCCAATAAATTGCAAACCCTTTCCTCCATTGCTGGAACTTTTTTTTCTCCTTTTCAGAGAAAAACACTTATCGCTTTTCGGAGGGCTTTATGGTTCACTTCCTTCCTGAGATTTGTTATTTTTCTCCACTGTAACTTTCTGGTTTTACAACACGTTGAGATATTTTCGTTAAAATTAATGGCTACAAGGAGTGATTATTTTCAATAGCTACAGGTAACGATTGAAGCAATTATCGACTCCCGATGCATTCACAACTCATTTAGTGTAAGTTGATGTGTTTTCGTCATTATTGCAGCTACATCTAGTACGTGATGCGAGAAAGCACTTTAATATGCTCTCGTAATTAACGTTATAAGCAAGAAACAGGTTACGAAGCTTCCTCCATCCACTAATTACAGACCCCTGCGACAAGACAGTTTCATCATCATCTCATTAACCAACTCGAGCATTTCTTTCATCAATGCTTGCTTTACTTGCTTGCTCAACGACACACCTCGTAAAAGGAAACTAGCTGCTCCTCAGAAGCGCAACGTCATCATAGTTTCGCCATAAAACTGTCATCATCAACGGCAGTAAAAAGTGTAACACGACATGGCCCCAGTCTGCTGATGACGGCCGTATAGTAATCCTTTTGAACTCGCCCGTCAGTGCGCTATTTCTTCGCTGCGAGTGGTGAATGGATAAAAACACTATTTTGTCATCCTTGAAAGTGCGATGAAAATGTCAAATTGCATTTTTGTCTTGATTTAAGATAAGAACTTGACGGTTGATGAAATCTATCAGTGGAGGACTGATCGTAGCAAACATGAATAATAACTTCGCAGGAGTATGCAAATGTACGTAGGGTAGGGAACGGCTTAAGCTCCCCAGGATCCTATTCCAAGCACTCATTTTTAGCAGCTTGATGCTCCATTTTGTGAAGCATCATAATACGAAAAATGTGCATCCCTACGACAAATCAACCTAGCTTGACTTAAGGCGTCCAGTTTCACCTTTAGTCAAGCTAGTCCTTTTACATATGATTCACAGGTTACGTTAATTATCACTTCATTATTTTTGAGACAAAAAATCACAAACAAAACAGAACAAACAACGGTCAAATTGCTAACCACGATTCTTTCACTCAAACGATTCTTGAAAATTTCACGCCTGGAATCCTAAATGTGTTTGAAGTTTGTGCTCAGATAATTTCGAAGTGATTGAATTCAATAAAATTCTAAAATATTGGAATCGCTGAGCACACTGTGCCGAAGGTACCGATGTGTTGACAGCCCAAATTGCTATTTTCTGCTGAGCCTGGCAACCAGGCAATGAATATTGGCAAGGTTGCTGGTTTCATATTTCTATAAGCTCAACTGTCAAAAGTGTGCCTCAGTGTGCCACACATGTGTTATGGATTGAGAATCAAAGTGCAACTGTCTAGTGTGTGAGACATCGTGGCTGGCACGCTGTTCTAAGCGCGTTACCCTTGCATTCACCATACATTTGTAAGGTTCTTCCGTGACATTTGGATAAAAATCGGGGAAGCCGAGGAGAATTCAACTCATTATAATTCCTCAATTCTCGAGTAGTTCATGATAAGGGCCTAAAAGCCAATTGTAAACAATGACTTTAAACGTTGATCTTTCACGAATCACAATACTTCTAGTCTCCTACAATTGCAAACCACACCATATGGCAAAACAAACATTCCTCTACCAGATAGTGCTTTCAAATCACAAGAGTACTTTGAGACTCGAGAGAAATCATCGTTTAAATCATGCTCCCTTAGAAAGTGGCTTCTTAAGTAACAATTTTGATTCCATAAGGGTTCTGGAGATTAAATTTTTGACTCCTTGAATAAGATGTCTTGTTCAGACTGTCAAAACATTAAAGTTGTTGCAAATCGTTGAAAGTATCGCGTCTGTTACTCTGTTTTTTCCACTCAAATTTGTGAAACCTGTTATGAAGGTTGTTTGTTTTTATTTAATTTTTAATGTTAGTGACACTTTACACTAGACTCAACAAACATCAGTGTCGAATAACCGCTTCTTAAAATAAATTTGGAGAAGATGAAGGGTGTTCCGATCAAAATTTGGTCAAACAGTAATTTGTGTGAGTCGATCAAAGTTTTATTAATAAGTCAAATTCTTTTTCTTTTTCAAGTTCAATTAATAAAGAAGACATCAGAAATATTCAGCTAGGCTTCTTTTATACCGAATGCGAATTGCCGGGTCTTTCGTTTAACACCTGCCATAAGATTTTGTACAGTCTCCTTGTCCACTTTATTCGACGCAGAACGCCAGTTTGCCGTTGAACTATTTCTCGCTCACAATAGCTTTTTGAGTCTTCTTAAGGTTCCGCTTGTCAATGGCCCAATATTGTTCGATTGGACGGAGCTCTGGCGTGTTGGGAGGGTTCATGTACTTGAGCACCATTTGAACGTTGTTGGCAGCATACCACTCCATGGCCTGTTTTTCCGTAATGGCAAGATGCCAAATCCGGCCAAAATAGAACGGAACAATTGTGTCGCTTCAGGAAAGGCAGTAGACGTTTTTGTAGGCACTCGCTCAGAAAAAGTTTCCTGGTTGACGGTTCCGGTCGCAATGTAAACGTTGCTCTTCAAGCCACAGGTACAGATGGCCTGCCACACCAGATATTTCTTCGAGAACTTTGACAGTTTAATGCGCTTGAAAATATCTGCCACCTTTCCCCGGTTGACGTATAAAATTCTTGTCCAGGAAGCATGTATGCCTTGACGTGAAGTTTCATCGTCCTGTACCACGCAATCAAACTTTGTCAGCATCGTCGTGTACAACTTTCTCGATCGTGCTTTGGCCGACGTGTTTTGTTTATCGTCGCGATTTGGAGCCACCATTTTCTTGTAAAGGGTGATACGGTCAAAATTTGGTCAAGGGAAAACGCGTGTAAATTGGTGAAATCGTTTATTTAAAAAATCAAATTAATTTTCTTTTTCAAGTTCAATTAGTATAAAATTCAGGAAAAATATTCAGTTAGGCTTCCGCTTTTCCAAATCAGAATTGCCGGGCCTTACGCTTGACCCCTGCCATCAGATTTTGTACAGCCACCTTGTCCACCTTCTTCGCCGCAGAAAGCCAGTTTGCCTTGAACTGCTGCTCGTCCTTAGCAGTTTTTTTGGTCTTCTTTAGGTTCCGCTTGACAATAGCCCAGTATTTCTCAATTGGGCGGAGGTCTGGCGTGTTGGGAGGGTTCTTGTCCCTGGGAACCACCTGCACGTTGTTGGCGGCGTACCACTCCATGGCCTTTTACCGTAATGGCAAGATGCCAAATCCGGCCAAAACAGTACGGAACAACCGTGTTTCTTCAGGAAAGGCAGCAGACGTTTATTCAAACACTCTTTCACGTAAATTTCTTGGTTGACAGTCCCGGAAGCTATGAAAATGCTGCTTTTCAAGCCACAGGTACAGATGGCTTGCCAAACCAGATATTTCTTTGCGAACTTTGACAGTTTCGTGTGCTTGAAAATATCTGCTACTTTTCCCTTCCTTTTGCCGTATAAAACTCCTGTCCCGGAAGCTGCTTGTAGTCGGCTTTGACGTAGGTTTCGTCGTCCATTACCACGCAGTCAAACTTCGTCAGCATCGTCGTGTACAGCCTCCGGGATCGCGCTTTGGCCGTCGTATTTTGTTTATCATCGCGATTTGGAGTCACTACCTTCTTGTAAGTCGATAGTCCGGCTCGTTTTTTGGCTCGATGCACGGTTGTAGACGATACACCCAGCTTATTTGCGGCATCTCGGAGAGATAGGTTAGGTTTCGCTTGAAACTACCGGCAACTCTCTTTGTCGTCTCAGCGGCTTCCGGTTTTCGATTTTCCCCGATCCAGACTACCTGGCTGTCGACAAACGTTCCCCAAACACTTTAATTACATTTGTAACGGTTGATTTGGCAACTTTTAGCGATTTTGCCAACTTTGCGTGCGAGTAGCTCGGATTTTCGCGATGCGCGAGAAAAATGGTGATACGCTGCTCTTCTTGCTTGGACGGCATTTTGACAACTGAAGAGTGAATTCCAAAATCAAAATAAGAGCAACATTCTACACACACACACCTTCAAAATGAGGGGTGTTCAGGTTTTTTAAATGCAAAATTGAAAGAAATACGTCAAGTTGATATTGACCAAATTTTGACCGTATCGCCCTTTAAGTCGACAGTCCAGCTCGTTTTTTAGCTCTATCCACGGTTGAAGGCGCCGCTCCCAGCTTCTTTGCGGAGAGGTTGGGGTTCCTCTCGAAACAGTGGGCAACTCTTTTTGTCATCGCTGTGGCCTCCGGCTTTCGATTTCCCCCCGATACAGCTTTCAGTACGTTGGTAACAGTTGATTTAGCCACATTCAACAATTTCGCCAACATGGCGTGAGAGTAGTTTGATTTTCGCCATGCACGTGCAAAATTTGAATGCGTTGCTTCTGTTCCTTCGGCGACATTTTACTAACTAAAGTGCTAATCTCAAAATGAAAAAAAGGCATGATGCTACATGCACTCATCTTCAAAATGAGGGGTGCGCAAATTTTTTTAATGCACGATGAAAGTAAATGCGTCAAGTTTAAGTCGACCAAATTTTGATCGAAACACCCTTTAATTCATATTCCCGAGCGATTTCTCAGTTTGAAAGCTCCTCTTGACGGTCTTTTACGATGACTTGGCGGATATCTAGAGAAATTTGTTTGTTTTTCTATCTTATCAGATTGAAACGCACTTGATATGATACATTAACAACAAACAAACACCTTTTTTACGTTTCTTTGCGGTTCGAGGGATATGTTAAACTGCACAGTTGTGGTTTTGGTAGTGTGAACTTTATTTTGTCCGGCTGAAAAGCGACTCATGGTGGGATTTTATCAAACTATTAAAAGACGTGACCCAGATATGCATTTAAAGATTAATGAAGTGCTCGTGAAGACCGGTAATGGTATTGCTCGACGTGTTCAAGATGGTTTTAATGAAAAAACTTAACACAAATCATGTTTTAACATAGGACTGCGTTTCTCTTTTCTATACCGGGTGTAATTTCGAAATTTTGAAAAATGAGAGCGTTGCGCAAAAGTGAAAGGGTTTTGAACGCTAATTACTCTTGTTTAACTGAACAGAATGACTTCATTCATACGCCATTTGATCAGAAAAACTCACCAATTTTTCGCATTGAAATTTGAAAGAAGTTCCACCAGGATAAGTAGGGTAAGTGGATGTAATGTTTGCCTAGCTCCTTCATTCGGCCTATGTACTAAATGTGTCATTAATTAAGGATAATAGACAAAATCATGTTGCTATTAGGATGACCGATGTAATCCGAAGCAATTGAGACAATATTATTCAACTTATAGTTGTTCACTTTCACGTAATTTTCGATTTTTTTAACTTTTGGGGCATCATGATCCCACTGGTTAAGCTGAACAGATGATCTACACGATCTTCAAGTGATCTAATTTAGGCTTAATTGAATCGATAAAGCAAATAATGCAGTCTGGATGCGCAGAAAATAATTACACGTTACAAACTAACAGTTCACATAGCTAAAATAACAATGATTTTTCAAGAAAATCATAGACCCAATGTTGGGGACGTATTATTCTGTGTGTTCCCAACTATGGCCTGTTGTATCAATGACGTAGTAAAAACGTTGTTATTGATATATTTCAAGTGGAAATGCATGAATTTGTGGATGTTTGTATTCAAGTGGCTCATCTAAACACAAACCGAAGGAACAAAATCATTGTATAATGAATTATAATGTTTTCATTATTGAATGGCTGATAA
The DNA here is from genome assembly GCA_034211315.2 of Aedes japonicus. Classification (NCBI taxonomy): domain Eukaryota; kingdom Metazoa; phylum Arthropoda; class Insecta; order Diptera; family Culicidae; genus Aedes; species Aedes japonicus. The sequence continues at coordinate 28,864 of JASCZW010008190.1, forward strand.
ATCATATATGAACATCACTTAAGTGTTTCGAGGCAGTTTTACTTTAGTGATTTTTAAAACTGTTTGTTGGGTAGAGCGAATACAGCTGACAACGCTTTGAAGCAGCAAATCAGAAAAAAAAAATGAATATAGACAACATTTAATAACAGATCTATCGAATGGAACGAACTTGCATCCATGATTAGACCAAATTTGGTGCCTATAACCCGACAATAAATCCATATCCCTCTAATGTTTCTGACTTTATAAAAAGAGTTGCATAACTTTTCGTGATACATACTACCAAATGTCTTATCAAACATATCTTAGCAAGTATCTAACTAGTTGAATCTCGATAGCAGCTTAAAAACTTTGTGAGTTATGTAGTATGAACTGAACTGAACGAAATTGGTTCAGTGCTCGCAAACACCTTCATGCTGCCAACTCGAACGAGGCTTTGCTTTCCCACCACAGTCCATCTGGTTGTGGTATGGGGTTGCCATTAGTTCTTGAAAAATATCTGGCATGTTACTAATAAATAATCTGGCAATACACGGAAATGTAACAATCTGAACCAATATTTAAAGAGGGTCAATGAGGTCACAAAAAGTACATCTGTCACAAATGTTGATAGGCCCTTTACAAATGTGGTCCCAAAATGATTCATTGCTTGACTCGTATACTCGCATACTTCAGTAACAGACAAGGGTGGAATTACACTATTTGAGCAATGCCCAATTATTTGACACTTATTTCACGAAATATTTGATGAATAACCTAATCGCACAAAATAGGTACGAATCGTTTTCAGTAGACGAGAACAACATACGACATAGTTGCACTTGTTATTTAGCGGAATGCAGCTTCAATATGACAAAGTGACATAAGTGCGCTAACGAATCAACGAAATAAACGTCAAAACCGAGAATGAGTCATGCAGTCAAGTATTAGTACTCGACACTGAAGAAGTCTGCACATTGTAAACGAAATACGCGTATCTGTCAAGATAAGCAATAAAAGAAGTTGGATTTAAATGTAAAATACTAATCTTTCTTCTCATTTCTAGTTACAGTATTCCACTAAACAGCACACACGTTCTAGTATTCATTGGTACACAAAACACACACAGAAAAAAACAATTAATTTTAACAAGCGTGTAAAATATCCCCTCGTTTAAATCGAAGCTTAAGGAGGCGTACACAACGAAATTGTTTGCAACTTTTCATGTGTCATACAACAATATTGGCAATCTTTCATACAACAGGCTGGATTCAGGTGTTATCTGGCTTAAATTTACATGAAATATACCATTATTTTCTGGCAAATCTAGCATTCCCTCTATCTGTGTAGCCCTGGGCCAGGGCCCCTGGCCGTGTGAAACTTATCATCTCCTTTACTCGTTTGATTTAAAATGGAACTGCGAGTTTGACATTACCGGCACTGTTGCATAAGTGTAAAGGAGACAACTTAAGTATGCCAGGCTAAGCTTGTTCAAAAAACTGAAAAATATATGAGCACATGAGAAGCGTGGATATACAATAAGCAGTCATACAAATTACTCAACGCATTGGAGTGGGATTGTACCACGCTTTTTTAAGTCTATTCTAACTTCAAAAAGTCTTGCATTATGGGGAGTTTCTCTTTGGCGATAAAAAGTCTGGCAATGCCCCCGTATGGGAGACAAAGCAATGCCGGATATTTAACGTATCAATTCTCGTTTTTTTTACGGCGAATTTAAAATTGAGAGGTTCGCTTCGGTTTCGCTCTTTCATTTATTACAGCGTCGTTATAAAACATTCGAGAGATTCTTTAGTACTGATCGAAACACAACTGCACAACAGCTGGCTTGCATACACTAAAAATAGAAGAATAAAAAACGAACAGGTGATTGGAATATGAAGGAAAGAGAAAGAAATCAAAGAGAGTCTCTCAATGTTAGATTTGCCCTAATGAAAAAAAAGACGATTCAATTGACTTTAAAAAAAACATAATAATTGCAAAGCGTTGGATTTTAAGAGTTGATCGATTATACAACTTCATGTACCCAAATATTCAAATAACCTAGTTCAATAATTATCAACCATGTGTGTTATGGTAATGATGTGATGTGATGTGATAGTAAGCCACCACCAGTGCAGGACTAGCCATGGTGTACAGTTCCTTCTTATGGCAAGATCAAATTATATCTTCCTGTAATCCTCACTATTCCGTTGTATGAAAGGCTAAAAACGGGGGTGTAGACCCGTAAGCAGAAGCACTTACACGAAACCCACGGAAAGGATAGAGAATCTCCCTCCAACGAAATGCTCTTATTAAAGGAAATGAAGAGTAAGCAATACACATTAGAATTTTCGTCTGGTGGTTTGTTAAAAATAGGGATAGCAAACTCACTGAAGACTGTCGGAAGATAATCTGACGATTTCCATCAAGGAAGGCATAATTGTCATCCAAAGCTTGGGCCAGATAACCACGAATCCCTCATCTAGCCTACACTTCGTCTGGCACCCTGTATTCCCCCTTACCTTTTGGAATATATGTATATAATGTACGTAATAGAATATTATATATGTATTTACAAAATGTAACTGAAAGCCACTGGATTGTTACTGCAAAATAAAATTTGGATATGAATTAACATCTGAATAGCCCTGGAAAAGCTGAAAAGCAAAGTAGATCAGTCCTCTCAACAAAAATAAAATTTCAATGAAAAAATATTTGATTTATTTTATTTTTGTGAGAATCAACAGACTATTCTATTGGTCGAAGAAAGCAGTTTTAGTGATCGAAGAGCCCGATTCGATGATTTTTGAAATAAATATAATATCTTATTGTAATATCCCTAAACACATATATTTAAAAACAATCATGTACTATCACATGCCAGTCTTTGATGGAATAGAAGTTGAAGTTCAAAAATGAAATTTTAATGAAAAAGTTATGCTGAAATGCTGAAAAACAAATTAAGTATTACAAGCATTACATTGCCATGCTGCTCTGTGCCCTGAAATGGAAAAGAAATATGAAATGCAAAGATGTCACAAAGCGTGCTGAATTTATTAATTAAATGAGAATATGAACTACACCCTACTTGAACCCGATCTTCAGTCGCAGCCACTCACTTTCCTAGTGTCAAGTTGACAACGTTACCCATGCTACGCCAACCAGCTATTCCATGCTGAAATGCTGGAAAAATGTGTAGAAAACTACAGTAGAAAAAATAATTGATGTGATATAACCACAAAGGAACGAACTCTTAGCTTCGGGTCTTGACAGACAATCCCTACTGAGCCCTTGCGGCACGTCAAGCCGACCAGTTGAGCGCAAGGGATCAACCATGTGTGTTCTGGTATGTATTTATTATTTCAATAATACCATTATTACTATACACCAACGCGGTCCTCCGAGAGTCTCGCGGTTATATCCCTGATATAACCCACCTCTAATTTTTTGTACGTGCAACACACAAGCAATCAATTATAATGTTTGAAATTGGAAATATCCTTCTTATCAACATGCAACCCTATGGAAAGCAATTTGGAAAGCAATTTCTGCCAGAACCAAAAATGTGAAGAGAAAGTATTGATAAATCCTATAGCATCCTGTCTTGAGGTACCCCGCATAGGGATGTGTGGCAAAAGTATGTGCGTTTGCCCTGAAATACTGCTAAACAAAAAGCTCTACGCTCAATTTCAAATTTCTTCTATTCAATTTCACAGCCTGCCAAAAGCTTTCAATACTTTCTCTTCACATCTTTGATTCTAGCAGAAATTGTTGTCCAATGCTAGGGTTGCATGTCCCAGCAAGCTGTGGTCACCTTCAGGGATCGAGGATTTGGTAGATGTCGCAACAAAAAACCAATAATGGCTTAAATAAGCTACCTAACTAGCCCTTTCCAAACGATAATGTGACCCATTAACCTCGAGCTAGCCACGAGTAATTGTCATCCCACTTTTACTAATATCGAAAAATAAAATTTTATTTAACAACAATTTTAAATATCGGCTTCGTAAAGTGTTATACACGCCTCAGCCTAACAAATAAACGAATGGATTAAAAAAAAGGGCTGCATGTTTAAAAGAAGGATATTTCAAATGTCAAACATCATAATCAAATAGATTGTTTTAGGTCTAGCTAGACATCACCCTCGCACCTTAGCACTACATGAATGCTGCGAAATAATCATTTCCGAAAAACAAGCCATTCAATCGTCAGCATCACGTTTCACCACTCACTTGTTACAAGAAAACTTTTTCCCATCGCTTCGACCGAACGCTTCCGCGTCTGGTCCCCGAACTCGTGGATCCCCGTTCCGGAATAATAAACCACCGAACCAGTCAATGAAACTTTAATTAGTGACGATGGGCGCCAGCAGACGGATTTAAGGTGGGCGAGCACTCAAAACAAAACTTCGCGCCATATTTTCCGGAGAGATTAATCACGAATGCAAAAAATCAATCCAGGAATTTATTTCAGTGTATCAATCAAACGGCGGGGTTACTTTGGCAACAGAAAACAAGGACGGCCAAAAGTTTTGCAGCGGTGGCGCCTGCCGGTGGCCTTCTTAGATTATTGTTATTAGAGCAAGAGTAAACTTTGTTTACGAGCCACTTGGGATTCGCATTTCAGCACGTTTCCGGTTGGCCGTTGGTGGAGGCGGTAATTATGTATACTAATAGCATTATCATTTGTTGATTCGTGGTTTGGGAGTATCGTCCTCGATTACAACATAAACTCAATTGTCCCATAACCGAACGAAACGAAGGAAATCCGCTGATCCTTTGATGCTCTTCTGCAAATGCATTTTCCATCTGACAAAAGAAAACTTGCAATCCATTTTCCACCAAGTAATTGCATTTTTCTGCATCTTTTCAGAAAATTGCGGCATCTGAATGCGAAACAGCCATCGGTCGAGGGCGGCGGGGAATGGCGAACAGGATCAACAAGATGAAATATCGTACAATGTTCGCCGTGTTCCGGTTGGAAATTTATAGTGCTGCTTGGGCTATTTTCTCCGCTCTCGTCGGAACAACGTCGGTGCATCTGCAGCTGGCAGCCCGTGTTGGTAAGATTCCGTAATTAACGAAACTGTTTGCCGCTTCAAGCGTAATAATCAGGTTCTATAAATTTTCATTTTAATCTATGCATAAGTAGGCGTTGATGATGCGGTGGTCGGCACTCGGTTGCCACGATCTAATCCTAGTTTGCCTCCTGGCTGACTGTTGCGTTCCGTGTCGACTTGGTCCGATGGAAAAGGTGGGCGAAGTGGGTTTTTAGTTGTCTCGAACGTGAGATGTCTTGCGATGAGGTTAAGCTTAGCAATGAGAAGTTTTAATATGTTCTCCAAATTACCCGTCTTTGAATCAACATTCAGTAATCAGTCTAATAACCCGTGCTCACCCACCAGCGCTCAGCAGTCAAAGCCAAATTTGGAAAAAGGCTTTAATTTCGTTGAAATGTTCCCCCGAAAATACTGCACGCAAGAAAACCAATCGCCTGATGGCAACCTGATACGACTACACATTTCTCCCGCACATTGTACACAGGGAAAAACGAAGTTCCTTACCGCAAATAATTCAGTGCACTGCAGAAATATTGACACAGGTGAGCGATAAAGCAGGAGGAAAAAAGCCCCTTTGCTCCTTGAATCCCTCCCATCAGCGATATTAAAAATCTTCCCCTCGAAGCTGGAGAGCAATTTCGATAAAACTGAATAATGGAGTGGAGTAGGTAAACAGAAGAGACTGAACTGCTGGATAAAGATTTGGACGTTGATATTTGAATGGATTCGCTGGAAGCAATTATTTGCCTTCTCCCTCCCTCGTTATCTGGAAGGAGCAGGAAGCGAATCGTGTCCCATCATACAGAATCGAAATGATGAAGAAGAAATTGCGTGAATGGCATTGTGCCGTGGATGGGCAACCGGTGTGATATTTTACCGCGGAAGCTCGACCAACCGGAAAATGGGAACGATGGCAAACATATTAGGCGGAGATTATGACGGTAATTGAAGATAAACGGCCCACCGTTGGCCATGGTTGCTCTCTTTTTTTTCGCCTTAATATTATGGCAATATTGCTTGAGCAGCGTTTCACAATCTTGGGATTGAGACCCACCCCGGCCATCGTCCATCTTCAAATGATTGGATTTTATTTTCAATTGAATTAATTGTTCAGCTCAAATGTCCAGAAAGTAAGTAAAGAGCCGACCGACAGAGAACAAGATTAAAATTCTAAACTCGTGCTCACCTTCATTTCTATAAGTATAATGAAAACTAAACTACATTCTTCTCAGCTCTAATGACTATCTCTAGTAAACAGGAAAATTTTACTAGAAAGAGTTTATCTTTTGATAGATATGCCTATTTTGTCTGCGACTTACAGACTTCTAGTGGTGGTGATTTATAGTGGAAATTAACCCTTTTAAAATTTTCCAAGCGTTATTATACCATCAATTTAGTTTATAATGATTGATTTGGTGCTCGATAACATCAAAATGATTGAAAGAAGTACGAAGTATTTTTTTGCGATGTGCTAGGTCATCCAAACAGTCCTGGAGTTTATAACTTAAGATCAACTGTTATTTTCATTATTCATCATTTCCTTGCCATATGATCGACTTTGTTTTTAAGGATTCTTATTTCCTTTATCGAAATGTTCGATTCACCTCGCTTCTTTCCATACGTTTCATCTTTTCACCTGTTTTATAGACTCTTTTCGTGTCTACCATAATATGCCTTCTGCTGTTTTTATTCTCTCCAGTTTCTTCTCTTGTTTTTCTGTTTACGCTTCTTATTTGTTTACTCTTTTTGCTTATTTACTTCACCCTTCTCTTCTTTCTTTCCATCTTATTTTGTTTCGTTAAGTAATATTTTGCTTCTCTGTAATCGTCCATTTTTACCTCTACTGCACATAAGCCGCTTTTTGGAGTATTTTTTTTCTTCCTCTCCTATCACATTAGTACTCTGTATCCTATCATCTGTACTCTATCTTTTCACAAATTACTGTTTTTTGTGTTTTATCTACTTTTCTTCTTTTGCTACTGCATCTGCTCAGTTTGATACCTCCTCATTCTGATTTTCTTCTCATATGTCTTCGCTTTTCCAGCGTTTCTTATCTATTTTAACCATTGGTTGTTTTCGTTTATTCACTTCTTATCTTCCCCTAGATTATTTCATTTTTGTTTAAAGCTTATTGTATAATTTAGCTTGGTGTAAAAACTTCAATAATTTCGTTGTAAAGCTTGTTCGCGACAAAATCTAGACAGATTAAAGTTGAAACAAAACAAATTTGCTGTTAGTTCAATCCAAGATAACTTTTTTAATTCATTATTAGTGATCTTAGAAATAATAACAGCTACTTAATGAGGCTGCATAAAGAAACTACGAAATTTTGAGTTCACTTTAGCCATTAGCGTCTGTGCAGACTTTTCTGCAACCGATTTAGCTGCTTTTGTCCAGGATTTTCAAACATTATCTATAGTTTTAGCTTGTTGTTTCTATTGAGAGAGTTCTTCACGAGAGCCCAATACCACTCGATAGGTCGCAACACCGGCAGTTAGGTGGATTCACCTCTTTCGGTACAACATGGACTCCATTTGCTTTATACCATTCCAAAACATCTTTGGCGTAGTGACAAGATACCAGAATAGTGTAGCATAATATCATCTCCTATAAATCATTATGCAACATAACATCATTTTCTACAATTCATATCATTTAACAGGCAATTTCAAGAAAGTCAGTTTTGTGCCGACCCACCAAGTTGACACAAAACATGTAGTCATAAACAACGAGTGGCCTTCCGCGCTTATTGTTCCCAAATTCCAAGTTATTATTATCGTTACCATATGTTTATTTTCCGTATGGCCTAGAACAAAAGAACCAAACATTGCCTAGATCTTTTCGTTTACTTTACTTTTTCCGTTTACTTTAGTCACCTTCGTTTGCATTCTTTTATGTACTTCACCACACCATTCTTTAGATCAATATTTTGAACCACCAATACATATGCCAAAGTTCCATGATGGGTTGGTTATGTTTGTAGACCAGTTAAGCCACCTCCCATCAGTTTAATCATAGTTGTAGAGTTTAAGCGACCTAGTAATAAGATTGAAATATAAAAGGCAGTCAAGTCTAAGGAGTGAGGAACTGAAGACTTGTTACGCGAACCTATTACTTCTCCTATTCTTAGAGAAGATATCACAATAGCGAGGGAGCGTCATGGCTGAGTAGAAATGGTAACAATCGCTTCTTTAGGCAATCTTCACGGTATATTTTCTTGTTTACCGTTCCGGTAGTGATGAAGTTTTGGCTTGCTCGATCACTGCTGCATATTGCCTGCCAAATCAGATATTTTTTGGGAAACTTGGCCTTTTTCTTCATCCTGAAATGCTCCTCTATGCCGTTTCGTTGCATGGCAGTATATTAAGACATCACGAGAAGCTGCTTAAAGTCTTCTATCCATAAGTCCATTATTACGCAGGAAAACTTCGTCAAATATTCACGATACAACATGCGAGCCCGGTTTTTAACCGTCACATTCTACTTATCATTACGGTTCGGTAAAGTCTTCACCTTGAACGACTTGATACCTTGCCGGGGCTTGGAAGTATGCACGAAAGTTGGGGACATTTTCATTTTTCTAACCACAGTTCGTACCGAAAGATCTGGTCTCTTCTGCAATATTTACCTCACATTCACGTCCTTCTGGTGGTTCCTGAGATCCGTTTTTCTTCCGCTCCCAGCCTTCCTAGCTGTTGCCCAGCGTGTATTGAAAGATTTAAGAATGTTATGGACAGTGCTTGCAGGAAAATCATGCTTTTTTGCAAGTTTTAATATTGCCAGATCCGGATTTTCATTGCAAACACACACCCAATCGCTCTTTGCACTTGCTCTTCTTTCGACGCCAGCTTCGATCTTAAAGTTTGTAGTGGCAACGAAAATTGATTTTACACAATGAACAGACATACGTTCATCAGTCTGCGAAATATTTCACGCGTTGTTGAAGTACTTCCAAACATATACGTATTTAGGGGTGTCCAGATTTTGTCGCGGACAAGCCTTACTATGTAGCAATGTGTAATGAATGTTACAATCGTTTGTGGCCATATTTTGTGACGGTTGTCATTTGTAAAATTTCTATTCAGCATGCTACTTTTGGCGAAAGTCGAGCCGTAGATTAACTTAACTTAGATTTGAAGTCTGTGATAGAAAAATTCTTGGCGGAAACAAAATGTGTAAGACTTCTTAAATATGCGTTATTTTCAAAAGTTTAGTGTTGAAAATCAACAGCCTGCAATATTGAAATGGACGCGTAGAAATAATTACGATCGATTGGGGCAAATTTTTTGGAATTATTTGCAGAAACGACTAAGATACTAACGGTTAAACCCTAACTGCTTTTGATGTGACGGTTGCTTTTTGTTTTTTTTTTAATTGTACCCCAGTATAGAATACAAAGACGTAGTCCAACGTCAAAAGTGCCACACACGTGTGGAAACCTGCATTGGTGTACACAGCGCTAGAGTGGTGGCTCTGGCTGGTCAATATAGGTTAATTAATATGTTTGAATGTGTATTTCAACTTTGCATAGTGCATAAAGCTACTGTTGCAATTGTAGACCCTAAATTTTGAAGGACAATTTAGACGATCTGAAACTAACATGGTTATCCTAACAGACATCGTGCCCGAATATATTTCATCCACAAATCATACAAAACTAAATTGGACTCGAGTTTGATCCTTGAAATTTATCAAAATTGCCCTTGAAAAATCGTTTTAAGGTAAATCAAGAATATACCGAGCCCTCAATGCCCATTCTTTGCATTTGACTGACTAAAAATCCGATTTTCGAAGGAATTATTTTTTATCACAATTTTCTTCCACAAATCATACAAAATTAAAATTGGCTCTAGTTTGATCCTTAAGATATTGTACGTCAATACAAGCATGATATTTTCATTCAAGCTTGATGTTTATCATGTGATTGAATGTACAAGTGTTGTTCGTTTTTTCACATTTTGGATGACACAAATCTCAGATACCAAAAATATTTCGTACAATATTTCAATGGTTTTAGATTATGGGCTCCCATTGATCATCTTCAGATTTAATCACCGTTACACATGGTTTTTAATGCTCTTGTGGCTTGAGATGTCACATGACGGGCCCAATGCAGAAACTAGTTTATTCCTTCAGGTATATACGGAAAATACCTGGATGTTGCCAATTCGCACCTTTACACTCAATGTGACCACATTTGATCTTTTTTCTTTTTTTTTAATTTATTTATTTATTTATTTATTTTATTTATTTGTTATTATTATCAACAGACACAACGTGGTCCTAATGATAGTTCCTAAGAATATCTAAAAACTTAATTCTAATTCTTTGGCGAGGCAGGTGAAAGTCAAATCCAGTTGACACTCGATTGAATGCACGTTGTAAGCCGACAAGAGCTCCGATGGCGCCATAGTTTATTCGACGAAATGGTGTTCGAAGAAAGATGTTGTTGCGAAGTGCACGAGAACGCACATGGATGTTGATTTGATTAAGGAGCATCGGACAGTCAATTTTTGCCATGAAAAGATCGGCAACCAACATGACGCGCGATAGATCTCTCCTCACTGCTACTGTGTCAAGGCCAATGAGTTGCATGCGGTGTATATATCTAGGCAGCTCGTGTGGATTATTCCATGGTAAGCGACGGAGAGCAAATCGCACAAACCTTCGCTGCACTGCCTCGATTCCTTCAACGCCATTAAGATAGTGCAGGTTCCATACTGCTGCACAATACTCCACCGTGGATCGCACCAGCGAACAGTAGAGACTCTTTAAGCAATATACATTCATAAAGTCCTTTGCCATTCTCATGATGAATCCCAAGCTGCGGTTTGCTTTGGAAACAATGTAGCTAATATGCTCTTTGTACGTAAGTCCCGCATCGAGAAAAACTCCTAGATCCTTCACGCACGATTCACGTTTAATAATGCTGCCTTCGAGGTGGTAGTCGAACATTATCGGTTTCTTGTTCCTTGTGAAAGAAACAACGGAGCACTTGGTTGGATTCAACACCATCCTGTTTGTGTTGCACCACGAAGCGAAACCATCAAGTTGGTATTGAAGAAACCATGCGTCTTCGATGGACGTAAAGTAAATAAGATTACAAATTTTCATGTCATCAGCAAAAGATAACTTCGGGCCTTCCATACAAAAATTCACGTCGTTGAAGTACAACAAGAAGACAAGGGGCCCAAGATGACTTCCTTGGTGAATACCGGATGTGACAAGGAATTCACCAGATGTACAGTCATCAATCCTAACGCATAGATGTCGTTCTATTAGGTACGAATGGAACCAACGTAAAACGCTGCCTCCAAAGCCCAGTCGCTCAAGTTTCACTAATGCAATGCAATGGTTGATCTTATCGAAAGCTGAAGATAAGTCAGTATAAATTGTATCCGTTTGGAAGCCCTTACACATAACATCTGTCGCATATGTTATGAACGTCAAAAGGTTTGTTGTCGTAGATCGCTAGCATGAACCCGTGCTGTGTATCGGCTATATATTGCCCGTGATTGAATACTGTGTCTAGAACTACAACTCAAAAGCTTCGCTACAGCATTCAATACAGATATTCCTCTGTAGTTGTCGGCGTTGTGCTTGTCGCCTTTTTTGAAAACTGGAAACATGTAGGCCGATTTCCAGAGCGAGGGAAATGTTCCAGTTGCTAGAGAGAGTTGGAACAAGTGACGCAGAGGTGCTAGTATGCCAGCACAGCACTTTTTGTAAATAACTGCAGGGATACCATCCGGACCAACCGATGTTGATGATTTCATTTTAGAGATAGCAGAACGGATTTATTTATTTATTTATTATTGATTCGTCAACAGATAAAAATGCTTATCCCAATGACAATAAGCTAAACTTACATTACATACAACAATTAACACATACATCTTTGGAAACAACGCTTATTAACCTCACGGGATACATTAAAATTAAACACGTTATAATAGCTGTTGAAGACACGAGCCATGCTTAGCACAGGTTCGTGTTTGCCGTAGTTGGTCCTTGAGTGCCGGTTAATGAAGAATGATTGTAAACGTAGGTTTCGTCGTCGAGTGTCGATGTTCAAGAGACTAAGTAAAGTGGAACAGTCGATGTTTCCCTGAAGAAGGTCACCAACGAAACACGCTTTGGCCACCATACGCCTCCCTTCCAATAACTTCAGCTTAATGAGCTTACACCGGCTTTCGTAGCTTGGCAATCTGCGAGGGCCTAGCCAACGAAGCGTATAAACTTCCGCTGAACGGCTTCGATCCTCTGGACTGCATTTTGGTAGAAAGGGGACCAAACGACAGCGCAGTACTCCAAAAAAGGACGAAACAAAAAGCAGTACAGTGTCTTCAGACAATAAACATCTATGAAGTTTTTTGCGAAGCGGAAGATGAATCCTAGCTGCGATGAGGCTTTAGAAACTATATAGGCAATGTGGTTCTCGAATGACAGTTTGGTGTCTAGCATTACTCCCAGATCCTTTACTGTTGTTTCACGTTTTAAGCGCGTTCCTCGAAGGATGTAGTCGTGGAGATACATCACACGTTTTCGGCCAAAAGAGATAGTCGAGCATTTGGATACATTTAAGGACATTCTGTTGATCCGGCACCAGTCGTCGAACACTTGTAGTTCCTGCTGAAGAAATTGGGCGTCTTCTGGACATTTTATGTCGTAGTACAGTTTTAGGTCGTCTGCGTAGGATAATTTCAGGCATCTGAGGACCAAGTTCACGTCGTTCATGTATAAAAGGAAAAGGAATGGACCAAGGTGGCTGCCTTGTGGAACGCCGGATGTCACTGAAAAGCTGGACGAGGCATAATCTGAAATCTTCACAGACATAGATCTCCCAGTCAGGTATGAGCGGAGCCAGTTCAACAATTGATCGTGAACCCCCATTTTGTCGTATTTGGAAATTGCAATCTGATGGTTCATTTTATCAAAGGCCGCAGAGAGATCTGTGTATATGGCGTCTACTTGATGACCGCGTTCCATTTCACGGATGATGAACGATGTAAATACGGTAAGGTTGGTCGCCGTTGAGCGCTTGGGCATAAAACCGTGTTGGTCAGAAGAAATAGTGTGTGAATAGTCATGGACCAGCCTTTGGAGAACAATCAGTTCGAATAGCTTAGATACAGCACTTAGTGCAGCAATTCCACGATAGTTGGCGACGGATCGTTTGCAGGCCTTTTTGTGTATTGGAAAAACAAACGACTCTTTCCAGCATTCGGGAAACACACCGGAAGTTAATGACAAATTGAAAACCGTAGCCAAGGGTGCAGCGAGTGTGTTAAGGCAACGTTTCAGAACAATTGAAGGAATACCATCAGGACCGCATCCAGTTGAATTTTTCATCTGCTTCCCGGCTGAAACTACCATATCACTATGGATAGTGAAAGCAGAGCCAAATACAGATAAGCGGGGAACATTGCTAGTAGCAGCTTCGAGGCCCTCGGCATCCAGAGTTTCCTCACAGAAGACACTACTGAACTGATCACGGAACAAGTTGGCGATATCCGCGACAGAGTCAGCTTCATTTATGCCGTCAGTCATAGTGGAGGGTAAACCGGTTTCCTTCCGTTGTTCATTCACGAACCGCCAAAAGCTTTTCGGTTTCGTTTTGAGCCGACTCTGCAATCGAGACTGATGCGAGTTGTATAAGCGGTTATTGAGGTGTTTGTAATTGTCGTTGGCGCGTGCATAGATTGTCCTCGTTGAATCGGTGCGATATATGCTGTGTTTCCTAAGAGCAGCCCTTTTAACACGTTTCAAATGTTTGAGATCGGAATTAGACCAAGCAGGTTTGGGAGGCTTACGGTTGAGTTTCTTAGGCACGAATTGATCAACGGCGTACAGCAAAATACTACACATAGTCGAAGCAGCAAAATTCGCATCCCCGTTTGCAAGTGTCGTGTTCCAATTCACGCCGGCGAAATCACGGATCATTGAATCATCGGTATTGATGGTGTTTGACGGATTACAAGATAACGGCACATTACTCGCTGCTAGCGAAATTTGACCCTGTGTCAATATCTCGGAGCAGAACGCGCCCACGAATTTTGCTTTAAAAAGTTCACAAATATCATCGGAATTCGATGCTGTGCGTTCTCCGTATGTTAACGTTGACAGTAGTCTAGATTCTTTCCTTTGATCGTTGACATGTTTCCAGAAAGACTTAGGAGCTAATTTCAGTCTATCCTGCACATTTCTTAAATAGTTGGCACGATTCTGGCGAGACATCCACTTGTATTCACTGTTGATTCGCAAGTATCGGAATCGCAGTGAAACTCCCCCATGCTTAGAATACCGTCTGAATGCTGCTCTTTTTGATGATTTGAGCTTTCGTAGTGCAGCAGACTGCCACGGTGAATTTCTGGTCTTTGGAGGAACCCGCTTCGGAACATGACGATCGATAGCATAGCTCACGATATTGGAGAAGGTCTGAACTGCAATGTTGATATCGTCGGTATCAAGAGTAAGGAATGCTGTCATAATCAGCTTTCTTGAAGTCGTAGCTGACGGGATCCGCAACATTGGGAGCATTCATCGGATGCGCAACATCGAGCGTGAGATGCAACGCAGAATGCAGAGAAATTGTTTTAACTAAAACGGAAGGAGCAACGGATATCTTTGGTGCCTGTTCAAAGTTGCTGACAAAACATAGATCGAGAAGTTTGCCATTTTCGTTGGTGACGTAATTAATTTGCCGCAGAAGATTTGAATTATAGTATCGAGCAATCTGAGATTTCCTGCGAGGAATCGAGATGCATTCGGGTCCGGGTACCAAAATCCATTGCAAAAGGAGCACCATTTCAGGTCTGGGAAATTGAGATCGCCTATCACTATAATCTCGTCCACAGCATCTGCTTGTGACGATATTGCATATAGCGATTCTGCATGTTTTTCTATCAACGCAACATCACGCGTTTTGTCCGGTGGAAGATATAACACACAAAGGAAAAACGAGTATCCAACTAGCTTGATTTGCACCCAGACTTGTTCGATACTGGCCCAGGATGTATCCTAAATTAGCTGGGCCTTAAAACGCCGATGAACAGCAATAAGGACTCCTCCTCCAGATAACTTGGAACTGTCATAATAGGTATGAAAAATTTGGCTCGATAGGGTCCGTTCATCGAGCCAAGTCTCGGATAACATGATCACGTCATAGCATTCATCTGAGCAGGCGAGCAGGTATTCGTCAATACAGGTGTTCATTCCGCAAGCATTCTGGTAGTAGACCTGTTGATTTGAGGTTGCAGGCTGGAAGCCCACTTCCAAATCCCCGAGTTCAGGTCCAGGGCGAATGGGATGGCTGGAGCACGACGAAGGACAAGTCATTTTCTGATAGTCTGAAGCAAGCTGATATTCGACTGATATCGAAGTAGAAGGGGCCTTCAAAACGCCTTGCAGAGTGCGGTCAGGTGATGAAAAGGTGCGATGATTGACCACAGGATGATCAATATAGTGGCTAGCGGATGATACTCGATCAACATAATGACAGGAGCCACCTGTTTTATTGAACTTTTGAATTATTTGAGAAGTAGCATGATGTTATTGAAGCATATTAGAGGATATTAACCCATATTTTCCAAAATGTGTTCCTAAGCTATTTTCGTAAACGATTGATCGATTATATAAAAGATTAGAAGCTACTATACCTACGGTTTGTCGTTATTTTTTATTCAAATTGGTCCTGTGGATGCTTTTAAACATGCGCTATAGAATCACATACATACACACATACACATGCATACACACATGTAGATACCCCCACGCTGACATTTACTCCTTTAATCGATCTGATTCTAATGTTACATGCCACTTGTATCAACCATGGTTCGAAAGTAGTTTTTTAAAGTTATACCCTTCCCTGTATAAAAAGTTCAAAAATCAAGAAATTTCGTTTGACGGCATGTTGTTTGCATGAATATTTCATGTTGATAGAAATGTTGTCAAGAATCTTGGTATATTATAATCATAGTTATCTTCTGTATTCATAGATTCTCTAAATTTGCATTTTTGTGGAATTCGCCGAAATGTATTTAATTCCCTGAAGGTTGGTTTGACGAAGGGTAACTAAACCGAACTTAAACCGAACTAGAAAATTATATGTTTCTTTCAAACTATGAACATTTATGTTGCTCAGAAAATCGTTGATTTCTTGCTTATTACTATATACATATGATGTTAATTATACGGAACCAAATTATGAGAATGAATACAAACAACCGAAATAACTCTAGCTGTATCATGATCTGCAAAACGTTGGGAACCACTGGCTTTGAGAATCCAACGGTTGCTTCGTTTCGAAACTTATTGCCAAAAGTAAACAAATCCTCTCTTCTCCCGTTCCTCCAACAGCCGGAAGTCGGAAGATGTGGATCATAACGCTACTGTTGAAGCGAATGGAAAATGGCAGCGAAAAAGTTGTAGGTGCACTCTCCCGGATGTCGGGGAAATGTTCAAAAATTGCCCCAAGAAATGAAAACTTAGGAAGTTAAATATTTTTCCACGTTGCGCTTTTCCTTTGCTCCCCAGCCGGAAACGTCGGGTGAAGTGGCTGTATCATTTTGCTTCGTGCAGAACATTTTTAAAGAAACAGGAAAGATCACCAGCTCAGTCGTCAGTCTACAAGAATGTCATTAATTTGGTAGAAAAAAAAAATCGACTTTTATGACACAAAAAACCACAAACTCGCGCGACACCAGCAGTGAAAACCCGTCCATCAAAGTAGGCACAATCGCAACGTCCAACACAATTGCGGCTTTCTAATTTTCCACGGCATTAATTTTGGGACTCTTTCGGTTCAGCGAGTCTCCATAAAAACATCAACAAACAGTCATTCGTCGAGTGGTTAAAATGGCAAAGAGCACTTTTTCTCCGGTCATATCAAATTAATGTCGTGGGTCATTGAATAACCCATTTACGGACGCTTTTTGACGAGCTTCAGACTAATTAGAATTGAAGGCGGACTTTTCCCGCTCACAATGAAAACAAGTTCGAATCCTTTTATTTTCGTTTTTTTTTTGTGCCGAAAATCAAAACAACTTTTCACAGAAAGAAATTGAAATAAAAGCTTTCCACAACTGAAAACGATAATATTTGCATACACAAATCGTGCACTTCTGCGTTGAATGGTAAGTTTCTATGAACAGCACATAAACACAGACACACACACACTCACAATCACCTCATAGAATAGACTTGTGCGCCGCCACGTCAAAACGCTGCCGATCAAATTTACGTCTCCGCGTTAAGATTTTTTCATTGTATTTCAACTAGAGATTTAAAATCATTGCACTCATTATTGCATAGTGTGTCCATTTAGAAGTCCGACGAAACTCAATTAATAACACTAAAATATTGGATTTAGACTGCTGACGTCATCAACAAAACTCATGGGTATGACTTGCTTGATTATTTAAAGGCATACATTGGCTGTGCTTGTGAGAGAAGAAAGCTTTTTTTCGTCAAAGTTGGAAATTTTTGGAAAATTTATAAATAATCGCCTATCTGACAGAAATAGATAATGAAAGTTCATCGAAGTGCTCCTGAACGGGTATTGCTTACTGGTTTGGCAAATTCAATGCATTTCCGGTAGTGTTTCGAACGAGATTATGTATCATTTAAGATAAATGAGTGTTTTTTAGATGTTTTACCATTGAGTTGACGTTTGTATTATTTAAGTAACTACGAGTGACTCGTTCGAGGAGATTGCCTACTTTGTTGAAAGGGGAAAAAATGATAATCCTCTTAGAAGCTCCTTTAAAAGCTCTTAAAGCTTAGATGTTGTGTCTAACAACCAGGTTCCAACACGCTCATTTCACCGAAGAAACCTGAAAATATTCCGGAGAATGTGAAATCTAAGTTCAAAACCAAACATCCGTCTGGGTCATGATGTTTGTTTTATATTTCCTCTTATTTCGTACCCAGACACAGCTATTGTGCTTACAAAAAAAAACATTTGTTTACCTCGAAATAAAATTAAAATCGACACAAGCTTCGTATCGAAAATTTTGATTTCATCTTCTTTCGTCTCCGATCTTCTCACTGGTCATCATAGACTAGAGAGTTGAATCACGGAGTCAGTAACAGCTGTTTCAAATAGGGCAGGATTAATTCTCATAATACCGAAACACTAAAAAAGATCGCGATAAAACCTCTCCTCCCCACAGTTGTGATATTTTAAAGGTTTATTTTGAGTAGAGTGAAGCTCAAGGTGAATTTAATATATTCAGAGTGTCAGTCTCTAATACTGTTCATGTATGGAGAATACTTCACGTCTGTCATGTTTAAACGCATACTAGATACGATCCATATCAATGTAAAATACATGGCTACTGAGTCATATCTAGTGAAAGCTGCCCCCTTTACACCTATGCCATAGTGCCTGTGATGTTTACTTTGTTTGTTTGTTTTGTTTACTAGTAGCTCCACTTTAAACCAAACGAGTAAAGGAGATGATTAGTTGCACACTGCCATGCCTGTGTTCTATGCCATGGGATATGATGCGTCAGGCTGCACGGTTTGTTCACCAATATTTTTTCCACTGCTAAATCTCATTTGATACCCCGCTACTCCACCCGTCTTCCCCATCAACTGAAGAAAATAGACCACCTGAGATATTAAATTCACCTTGGATGAAGCGGAACGGTCAGACATGCATGCATTGTTAAGCACCAGCAAGACTTACATTTCTCTTTTTCTTTTTTCTCGTAGTTCCTTGTATTGTTTTCGTACAATGCACACATCTTCTTTTTGAAAATACAATTGCTTTATTCTTTTAGTTCTAAACGAACGAGCTCGTAGTGAAAACTAAACTTTCTTTTCAGTGTATGTCTATTTATAGCCGTCCAGTGAACATATTTGAATGGATTTTCAAAGCGAGATTAAAGGGAGGATCGATAAAAATATCACTTGACTCAGAAAATAGATGTCGTTTAGATAGTGAATAAGAATTGGAATAAATTTCTTGACTATACATTCAAACAGAAATAGCAAAATTTCATGAGTTTGTGATACGTTTAAGTATAATATATGCCGCTCATTTTACTGTAAAATTTAGATATATTCAGATAACTTTCATTCATTTCAAAAAGTGCTGCATTTTGTAAAATCATTTCTTCTGTCAGTTCATTGAAACTGGGTGCTGCAAGGTTTTATTATACATTTCGGTAAACCTTCAAATTACTTTTTGTTGTTTTTTTTTCGTTCATGGCTTTTGGCCAGAAGCCTGGAATTTTTTTATAAAGTCACCAGTAGATTATTAGCATAACGTTTGCATTAAGAAAATGGACAATGGACAAAAATTGCCGATTTATCATGACGAAACTACCCATGCAGCATCAATCATAGTAACCCATGAGTCAGCAGACAAAATTTGACAGCTCTATCAGTCGAACTCTAACCGTGATGGCAAAAACAGTGAAACAGCTCCGTTCAGAAGAGTGCGCGTTCAAAGAACGGCACCCAGCCGCGTCGAAAACGGACATCGTGCGGCACTTTGTGGACACCGGATATACCCGTTCCGGCATCTACAACATCTTGGCACTATTAGACAACAATCAGAGCATCGAAATAAAGCCCGGTTCCGGACGGCCGACGACCCTGAGCGACAAGAATCTCCAAAAGATGCTGAAGAGGAAAACCGAGGGAAAAGTGGCCACATCGCTGCATGCGTTTGGCCGGACAGTGAAAAAGTACCTGGCGATAATGAACATACATATCAGGAAGTGGAAGTCGCGTCCACTGGTTTCGGAGCTGGAGGCAATGACGCTTCGGCAGCGACTGAATAAGATGGTCAACTCGATTTTCCCGGCGAATCGCGACGTGGCGGTGGTGAATGGTGGGACGACTTTGCAAATGTTAGAAAAGTGTTTCGGCAACCAACGGTACTCCGAAGAAAACAGTCGTTTATCAGTGGCACGAACGTTTCAGAAGTGACCGTTAGTCTGTGAAGGGTGATTAGCGTTAGGCAATCGACATAAAAAAACCAACGGAAACATCAACAAAATCATAGAACGGATGACAGTTGACCGCTACCTGACCATTATAGAGGTGGTAGCGAAGTTGAAAAAATGCTTCTGGAGCCGTTCAAGACATTTTGGCTTATGATTTGGGCCTCAGTTGTGTCGCCAGAAGACCTGAATTTCACCTTAATTGACGTCGCAAAAGCCATGATTTCCAAAGCCGAATCTGACCCCACATTCATCAAACGAGTCATAACTGGAGACGAGACGTCGATTGATAGGTATGACACCAAGCGAGTGAATGGCGTGCACAGAATGAGCTGCGATCGAGAAAACCACATCGTTTCAATCGTTGACTGGGATTGAACCCAGACCCACTGAGGTGCCAAGTAGCAGTCACGTTTACTACTGCACCATCGACGCCGGCGCGGGATGAATTCCTTCCACAAGGATCGAACGTCAACAAGGAGTATTATTTGGGCGTTATGAGACGTTTGCGTGAGACAATTCTCAAAAAAAAAAACAGAATTTTGGACAAACAACTCATGGATCTTGCACCACGATAACGCAACGTCAAAAAATTCCATCGTTATCCGTGGACATTTGACTGAAACCGAAGCTAATACCATTTAACAACCACCGAATACACCTGATTGGGCTCCCTGACACTTCAGTCGACGCAAGAAACCGCGTAACCCAAGATCAGATCGTGGAAAACTCATAGCAGCCTCTGATAGCCACACCACAAACCGAAAATAAAAAATGTCCTGAGGATTGGATCAAGCGTGTATTTTTTATTTTCTGAATAAATTCCGGGAACTTTTTGATCAAAGTTGTCAAGAACTGTCAGTTTCCTCTTGTCAAAATTTGAACAAGCTGCGTTAATTTGTTTTTGTTTGACAGCAATTGATTGATTGCAGGGTACTGCGTGTTTTTGAGAAGGAAACGGACAAAAAGTGAATTTATTGGCTAAGGCTAAGCTTGATAAATTCAATGGGCACTCTGCACCTTCAACTTCAATGATAGAGGAGTGGTTTACTGAATTTTGTTATGATAGTACATAGCAAAGAAGATGCCGAATGTTCACAATATGTAGTTGTTGATCAGAGATTGTGGGTAGGCTGATGCAAATTTCAAAATTTTTGCTCCTCTAAAGCAATCGACGCCAATTCGGGTCTTGATAGTCCCCAGAAAATTTGAACACATTTGATTTTAATTTGGCTTTGCACACGCTATTCAAAGTTTGTAGTGGAATTAGTATGGAGAATCTCAAACTTACATTTCCAGATCCCTAACATCTTGATATTATGTCCTTAAACCAAATCTAATTAAAATTCATATAGTGTAGATTGCCAACCATCAAAATGCCGAAGATACCTGACATGTAAATTTTATACAAAAATAGTTATTCAACAAATAAAATAATAAGAAATAAAAACAGAAAATAAACATATAAAATATATAAATATAAAATATATTAAATATATAATATAATATATATAAAATAGTATATAAAATATATAAAAATAAAATAAATAAAATACATAAAATATATAAAATAATAAAATAACAAAAATAAGAACAAATCATCATACCTAAAGTTTGTATTTTATGTTTTATTGAATAACTATTTTTTTTATAAAATTTACATATCAGGTATCTTCGGCATTTTGATAGTTTGCAACTTACACTTTATGAATCTATATTAGATTTGGTTTAAGGATATAATATCAAGATGTTAGGGATCTGGAAATGTAAGTTTGAGATTCTTCATGCTAATTCCCATACAAACTTTGAATAGCGTGTGCAAAGCCAAATTAAAACCAAATGTGTTCAGAATTTTTGGGACTATCAGGACAAATTGGCGTCGATTGGAAGGAGGGGAGCAAAACTTCAAAATTTGCATCAGCCTTTGTGAGACTATAGGCATCTCAAACGGCACATGGTTTTAATTTGAATGATCATTAGTATTGTGAAGCCCCAACGCGAGATGATGAGTGCGCGTTTCTCAAACGGACCACAATTCAATCCGTGTGAAAACTTCGCAGCAGTGTTAGGCGTTGTTCAACCGTGGCTATGGACGAATTTCTGCGCCAGTCAAAACAAGGGGTTTCGAGTGAATCGACGCTAAAGAAGGCAAGGTAGGTTTGGCAGTCAATAAAGTCATGGCAACCGGTTTTCGGAATGCACACGCGGCGATATCAATGGCGAATGTTATGTCAACTTATTGTATCGATTTAATGAGTTTGAAAAAGACCGCATTTGGCGCACGAAAATTTCTTTCATCATAACACTGCAGGATACACACATATGCAGTTTTCATAGCAAAATTAGCCTTCGTATTGCTCCTTCATTCGCCCTATAATCCGGATTTAGCTCCAAGTATCTAGTTTCAAGTACGACGAATGAATACCTATGGCAAAATATTGGCAGTAAGTACTCAAGTAGTGTGAGGTGGATACAGGCCTTAATATTTGCAGATTCCTTTCCCCTTTTCGGATGATAGCGTTGGTAACACTGCCATGTAATACTGGCAGCACTGGATAGTTAGTGTCGTATTTCGTGAGCATTGTCAGTTTTCCGCAGTCGAGTGATTCCACGTAAATTTGAATTCAATTGACAGTTGGAATTCGAAATAAGGATTTTGGAATTTGATTCATGGAATTTAATTTGTTATCACATGGGAACATGGGATCAGGAATGAGGATACCGGAATCTGGAATCTGGAATCTGGTATATGGAATCTGTAAATAGGAATATAGATTCTGGAATTTGGAATTCAGAATTCAGGATGAGGCAATCTGAAAACTGAAATCTGAAGTCTGGAATCTGAGTTTGAAATCTGAATTCTGGAATGAGGAATATAACATCATAAATATGGAGTAGAATTAAGAATATCGAGTATCTTTTCTTTTTATGTGATCTGACAGCTCAATGAGGCAGTTGCTAAGACTATATGCCCTGTTTCGAGTGTGGAATTCGGAATTTGAATACCAAGGAACACAACATTGGCATAACTAGTAGCAGGAACTTTATTGTGACTCTAATTGAGTCACACTGAAGATGCTTTGACTGATTTGCAATAAGTATGCTATTAGGGTATATAATTTAGAAACTGTAGTCTGCAACCTGCAATCTGGAGTCAGAACACAGAATCTGGAATCAGAAATCGTTATTCTGAAATCTGGGAATCTGAAATTTGAAATCTTGAATAATGAATCTTTTATCTAAAATCTTGTGAATCTCGTGAATCTTAAGAATCTTGTGAATCTTGGTGAATCTTTTGAATCTTTAAATCTTGAAAATCTTGTGAATCTTGTGAATCTTGTTAATCTTGTGATTCTTATGAATCTTGTGAATCTTGTGAATCTACTGAATTTTGTGAATATTGCGAATCTTGGTGAATTTGTGAATCTTCAATGTTCAATCTCCAATCTTCAATCTTCAATCTACAATTTTCAAATTTTCAATTGTCAATCTTCAATCTAGAGTTTTCAATTTAGAATTTGAAATTTGGAATTTGAATTTGGAATAAAAAATCTGGAATCTGCAATCTGGAATTTTGAATTTGAAATCTGAAATTTGGAATCTGCAATTTGAATGTATTCTGGAATTAGGAATTTGAAATCTTAAATTTGGAGTTAGGAATAAGGAATAGAATCTGGAACCCTGTAATCTGGAGTTTTGAACGTCATCATTTGGTGACAGACTTCCAGCAGCTAGCTACCTGGTTCATAGGATGTTTACAAGCAGAACACTTTGGCTGGCAATTAGCGAGGTTGCCATTTTTGCCAAGTCGAACACTACGCAAACGCTATCTCATCTATTTAAATAAATTCCGCGGCGGCAGAGCGTACAATCGATAAGCGTGGTAATGTAGGCTATTTTAAGAGTTACAGGTATGTGGCAGGTGATGCGAGCTATCTCAAATATAATATTCCGCTCACTATGTCGCAAAACATTGTGATTAGTCGAGCGGATTTGAGATAATGTAATCATTGAGTACAGGACCAAGTCTCCTCCGGTTGGTACCTAATCAGCTGAGCTTGGAAATCAATAGAAACATAAAGTGGACAGAAGGAACGCCAGTTTCGGCGAAATCTTTCAATCGCAATTTAAGATGTAGATTGCTCTCTAGAACGTTCTACTTACATGTTGCAGATATCAGTTCCAGTAGTAAACTAGTTTTGTAGAATGTAGTTGTGCAAATTGGAAGTTCACTAACACGAAAGCGCCGCAGGCATCAGCTGAGATAGGTTGTGTCGATGATTTGTCTTATCGCGTTTTCTCTGGTTTCGGATACCTATTGTTTGGTGGCGCGAGTGATCGGGAAAGCACATAAAAACTGGCTTCCCGATAAGATGTGTTGGTTTTCCGAGTGTGGTTTTCCATTCTCACCGTGCTACCATATCTTAGAACTATCCCATTTTGTGAGTGACTCCAACAAAATCCGTACTGGGGTGTAAATCGATCCAAATTGGCTCTCACGCTTTAACATAAATCACATCGTTTTCCTTATTAAAAACCACCATCACACTTTGAGAGTGGCCCCAATAGCATCTACTGTTGGTATAAATCGATTCGAATAGGAAAGTGGTTGTAATATTTTAATATTATCACTAGACAGCATATCGCTTGACAAAACGAGCCCTGCTGCCACCCTAATCCAGTTATCCAGCACCTCATTGATTTCTCGTGGAATTGCAGAGGTAGTCTTGGCTTCCAATAAAACGAGTATCGCGTCAACATATTCCTACCCTTTTCTTATTTCATCTGCATGCAGGCGGGCCAGCGCCAGTGTATCCTAGGTTTGGGATCACCAGTTTTTTCACATTGAGGATTTTAATACCAAGCATCATCGGTTGGTTCTCCGTGTAATAACAGCTGATCTGGCAATACCGGAGTAGCAACCTTGGGCGGTCAAACATGCGCATGCTCATAGTGATGTACCAGTCCCGTAAAGCTAACGTGATTGAGCCCACCAAATGCACTTTAAAAAAAACTCAGATAAATCTTGACCACTCAGTAGGTATTTATTAACAAAAGAAAATAAGGTTCACGCCACCGCCGGACCAAAGTTTTCATCGGCGCACAGGTCTCACCATAGAAAGCGT